>JANHFO010005253.1:5389-18298 GCA_032468095.1 Pareas carinatus
ATGGGAAATCTAAATGACATTTTTAAAAAAGAATAATTGGGCATAAATTCTTGACACTCTGATTAGAAGATTTTCTGAATTCTGAAGCTGTAGCAGCAGGCTGACCTCAGAGGTTGCAAGATGGAAGAAATTTCTTAGAAAGCCTCTGGTTTTCACATATCCTGGGATGGCTTCTTGACTTGAAGTGACTGTTTGGTGCTGCCACCACCAATGTTATTGGGGAAATGCCTTTACCTGATGTTTTCTTTTTTTACCACTATATATGAAGTAGGAGCCTCACTGCCTAAGGCCTTCCTTGCAAATAAACAGGGGAAAAGATAAAAGAATGAGACAAGTTCTATAGGGCCACTTCCTTGCTGGTGTAGCCTCCAGGTGTGAGGCTAGGGAAGACAACCCTCTCCCTTTCAAGGAATTAGATCTGTAGCACAAATTATAATATGAAATTCAATACATTAAAATAAAATGCAATGCTTTCCTTTTCCATTTGGTGCAGCCTCTTGCCAAAACTAATCACTGGGGAGGTAAAAATACAGTGGTGGTGGAAATCTCCTATGCAATAAAGTTTCAGAGAAGTGTGCGACTCTGAGCAAATCCTAATATAATATTGGTTTGCATACTTGAAATTATTTTCAGCCAGTAAAATGCCACTTGGCACATACGAGCACATACGGAAGACATAAAATTAACTTTAACAGCAAAGAACAAAAGAATAACCTTAGGGCAATGCTAGTCAGGCATTGAATCAGAAATCCCTGAACTTGTATTTTTGGCATTCTGAAAATTCAAAGCTTAAATATTAGTTAAAGGGAGATGGCAAGCTTATTGTTTCACAGCTTTTCATCCATCAGCTTTCTGCCACCATCTTTTCTGAAGCTATGAAGAATCTCTTCCTTCCTGTATGAGCAGGAACATGTGACACCGAGGGTGGGTGGGAGAAGACCCTCCCCTCAAATTTTGAGCATTGCATCTGTCTGGCTTTGCAGTTGACAGTCTGGGATCCTGTGAAGTTGTTGAATGTGGGTTATGGCTTACCTGCTTTGTCACTACAAAGGCAATTTGTATTCTGGAAATGGTGTGCGGTTAGGAAGCAAACATAGAAACTGCTCAAGTAAGCATACTTCTCAAGCTTCTCGGAAATCTTCAACTATCCAAATGAATGAAATGCAAACACCAATCTCAGCTAAACAACCTGAGAAAAGAAATGAGATACAAATAAAACAAAACCATGGGGAATCCATTAAATGTTCTCCTCCCACCTCAAACATAGGTGTACCCTAGCTTCCTGTGCCTGAGTCTTATGAGATAAATAGCTGTTTTGAATTATTTTCATCCATAGGCCTCCTAATGGCTTAGACAAACAGACCTGCTTGAGACTGGCAGATAAAACTTCCTGGACTGGTAAATATGCTTTCCTTTCAATAGTTAGTAACCTCAGGAGATATATTAAGATCTAAACATGCACTCTCCTCTGACTTTGAGAGTAGCTTCTTTATATTATGAGTTCAGGAGGGTTAAAGTTAAGGTTTGAAATGATGCCCAGATTTTTCATGGTGAGCACATAAACAGAGAAGATGAGTCTCCAGCAATATTGATCTGGCACTAAATTAAAAAGAAAGCCTTTAGCATCTCACTGCTCCCTCTTCTCTCAAATATCCATCATTTTGTTTCTGCCATCATTTCTGTACCTCCTGGCATGCCATCACCTTCTGCCAAATCTATGTGTCTCCATGTCTGCTCTTAACATCTCCCCTGCTTCTCTCTCCCTTTTATGATTATACTTCTTCAGTTATACTGCCTTTGTTCTGCCGGTTTAGCAGTTTTACATACAGTTTTTGTATCACCGTCTTTTACCACTGTAATCTATTAAGAAAATGAGTGAACTTAATCACAGTTACAGCCATTATATGAGTACAACCAATCTCTCAGTAAGCAAGGTAACCTAGGTGAAACTAAAAGAACCAGCTTAGTGTAGTGGTTAAAGCAACAGAAACCAGGAGACTGTGAGTTATAGACCTCCCTTAGGCAGGAAAACAGCTGGGCCACCTTGGACCAGTCACTCTCTTTCAACCTCAGGAAGCAGACAATGATAAATCATTTCTGAAATCTTGAGAGAAAACTTCAGGCCTTGTTCAGACAGAAGCCAGGTGTCAATTTTGACTTGAAGGCACAAAACAAATCAAACCCTTATTATAGCCATAAACCAGCATGATGTAAACACTAAAAATAACCCAAAACTAAACAAAAAAAATCCAGTCATTATCCCCCAAGCAGCCTTTCTTAACATAGTACCTTCCATATGGGTAGGAATAATTCCTAACTGGGAATCTAAGGAATTGCAAGCCAATGCATCTGGAAAGCTTCCTATAATGCCAAAAAAACCCAATAAAATTACAAGTATAAATTCATTATTAGCTATCAGCTTTATGAACTTTAATAAAGGTTTTATAGAAATAATATTGATTTGAACCTTGAATTTAATGGAATGATACTAGTTATTTGGAAGACTCAATTTATCCATATAATAAATGAATACAGTAACTAGAGTGACCAGATTTGTGACTTTGAATTGCAGGTAAGATGGGGAAAGTGAATGGTGTGATGGACTCTCTGGCTTTGGCTGAAGTACTTGGCAAATCAGTTTTATCTCCTTTGCAAATTTCTATCAGAGAAGTGCTGGTAGAAGGAGTCCTGATTCCCCTTTATAGCTAATTATCAAATATTTGATTGATCCAAATCTTACTTTGATTTGGTTACCTTCAGATTTCAAATTTTTGCCTCAATTTCAAATTCTTTTTACATCATCCCTATGATTCAAACTTCATGGTAATTCATTAGGAGAACGTATGTCTAAATGACTTGTTCTCTAAATAATTATAAAAAACAGTAGATTTCTCTTAAGCCTCTTCATGATCCATGTTGTTTTTGGCAATTTAATTTTGCCATCAACAACTGACTGACCCTACTAAAAGAAACAAAACCAAAACTAAACCTTCCTGATGTAAATTATGGCATAGGACTTTCTGGCAATCCACTAGTATGAATTAGTATGAAGTAGAAGCATGAATTTGCTCAATGTATGTTTCATAGAAAATTAATCGAATAAAGCATGCACTACATGTCAATGCCAAAGGCATAATAAGATGACTTGATAATGAAATGCTTTGGTATGGTGTGAAAAGGAACAATAAAGATGTATTTATTTATTGCAATTTAATCTTGGCTTTATTCAAAATGGGCTTTTAAACACTACCATAAATCTTGTCACTTGCATCTCTTTGCTTCCTGCAAACCCCTCTTCCTCTTCTCAGAATTTAATCTAGAATCTCTTCAATTACAAAATTACAATGGGAAGATCATTGTGTGCATCCTGGCCCATTTTTAGATTGGTTTGCTTCTGGCTCTTATTAACACAGGGTCATGAAACATGGCATGATTTTAAAGGAGATTAGGCAAAATAATGACTTCATCATACATATTACAATGTCAGCTCCCATTATCTTCATCTTCATCAGTTTAGGCTCATTATTATCAATTCCTCTTCAAAATGCAAGTTAAAGCCAAATTGAGCAGCATGCTACATGATATTAAAAAAAATCTGTGTCATTTAAAGAACTTCTGATATGTAAAAATTAAATTGATCTTAATGTAATTTGCATTTTAATCAGATGTTAGTCAATGAAACTGGTAAAATATCTGATACTGTCATTTTAAAAAATGACTTTACTAGATGTAAAGGTTGTTTTCAGTGGGATTAAACAAAGCAGACAAAAGAAACATAAACTTCACTTTCACAGCCACAGTCCTGATGAAAATTCCTCTTATACTCTAATTAGATTTATAAATATTTCCTCACCCTATATACATATTTAATTATTCTGGTAAGATGTTTTATATAGTATTCAAAAGGCAGCAGCTGTGACCAAAATGGATTTTAAAATGTTTATCATATACATTTTTAAAAAAAAATGTAAAATAGATAGACTTATAATATTTTATTCACGTTATAGCTCTTGGTATAGCACTGAGATGGAGCACAGTTCTTGTGAATTATCTCTGGTGGGATTAGGAGGTGATTCACCCATCCTTTCTTGATCTCTTTCTGATCCATTCTTGGGAGTTGCAAGTGTAAGATACTATGTAATAATAATTATCCCCTCTTTTCTGAGGTCAGTTCCATTCAGTTGGGGGGTAGGGTACAAAATTGAGCCCAAGGTCTCTGTTTTGCAATGTTCGTCTGAGTTCTGTGGATAATAACATTCACATAAAACTGGAAATGGTCATTCAATGACATGAGATTGAGCATCACTGTATTGATAATATACAGTTATGTTTCTCAATCCTGGGCTGAAAAGAGAATGCTGATGAGGTCCTATCCTAGTTTATGGGTTAGGGTTTGGGTGGGAAAGAACAAGTACATTTTCAACCCTAGCAAGCCGAAGTGGCAGACAATTTAAGGATCTTCCATTTGAAAAGATTCTCCAACTTTCTTGAAGGGATTGTACTACCTCAGGCAAAACTTGGGTGTGGTGGAGGGATTTTCTAGACTTTCTGTTCTTGCTTGATGAATAAGTGACAGCTGCAGCAGCAAGATCTTCCAGGAATTCATTTGATCAGCATCTGTGTCCTCTTCTGGATAGGAAGGATCTTCTCATGGTCATTCATGCCTTAATTACCTCCTGTTTGGACTATTGCAATGTGTGCCTTTGATCTTTAAGACCATTTGAAAGCTACAGCTGGTCGTGATTCTGCAGGACAGAACAATATGAGTGTATATCATTTTATCCACATGACACTTCCATTTTGCAAACTGTGCTTGTTACCAATTAGTTTCCAGGTGTTAATTCAAGGACAAGTTGTCATATATAAAATCCGTTATAGAGTAGGGTTTGAATACCTGTGAGACAACTCATTGTTTCTTCCAATCTAATGATAAGATTAGAGTCCCATAACCAAAGTTATAAAATCATGCGGAACTTTGAACATTGCCTTCTCTCTGAGTATCTCTGCCTGGAGGAACAGAATACTATTTGAAGTCTACAGAGCCCTAATCATGGTATTCTTTTGGAAGAGCTTCAAACTTAACCATTTCAGCAGGCCTTGGGCAAGATGACCGGTGATCCTGCTTTTGATTTTGCCTCATGTTTCATGAATTACATAATTGTTCTGCTATTTCCTCAGCCTGGTATAGAACAAGGACTGGCAGAGCCAGGGGCAGGGATAAAAATAAATCAGTTAAATTGAATCATCCCATGTAGATCTAATTTTTCGCACTCAACACATGGTTTGCTAAATATTTCTGGAATTTGTCGTTGTTTTTAACTCACATCTATATTGTGTATGCTGTCTAAAGTTGTTATGGTGACTAAAGAAATACACACAGAGAGACACCCACACACATACACAAATAATCATTAATAATGGCTAACATAAATATTGTGTTCCATCAGTAAAGCTGTAGAATTCATGGATTTTTGTAGGCAAACTTTGAAATGTTAATGCAAACTTTGAAATGTTAACATAACTTTCACCCAGGCCAGCAGAATTCAATGACAAATGATTATAGAAATGATGGTTATTTATACATTATTGAAAAGGTACATTTTATAAGAGAATTAACCCAATTTGTTCTTGGCATTTTGTCCCAATGAGACATTGATTTTCTTAAGTGCTTTGCAAGAGATGGGTTGGCGAATGGGTGTCAACAGGAAACCCACTGGAGAAAGATGAGCTAAACTTGCCTTCCTCTGGCCCAGGATTCTTGTGAAAAATGACCTGGGCTTTGTATTAAAAACACAATGTTATTAATAATTCACTTTAAATGTAGTTTGAGGCTCAAATACAGTAAAGTAATTTAGTCATGACACTAAGCTTAAGACTAAGAGTTCTATCTTTACATTTGTAGGAAAACCTGTACGCTGCTTTTAATTTTCGAAAAGGTTAAACAGAAATCTGGCATGTTGCATAGTAGATGACCAGTATCCTCTCCACTTTTGGTGACAGATTTTGAACCATAGTTGAACCCAGAGTTATTCCTTGCTCACTTTTCAGGACATTGAACATTGGGTGGAAGAGAACATCTTGCAGAGAAAGAGAGACAGGTTGTCTTTTAGTGCTTGGGTGTTTGTAACTGGTGTGACTCTTTTCCCAGTCCCATTTAGCACCTGACCATTCATGGGAGCACTTGCAACATACTCTTTAATTATCTACTTGTGCTCACGAACACCTAAAGATGGGCAACTCCTAATCAAAAGGAAATGTTCTATCGGCGTGACTGCAAAACATTAGGATTTTAAGATTAGATTGCCACAAAAACATCATAGCCCTGAACAGCAGGTGATCGAGCAAGATGAAAGCAGGCCATTAAGCTCTCTGCCCCCACTGTAACTTTTAAGTGAAAGGGATGAGGTTGGTTGAAGCATTTAATGGTGACAAAACATGATAAGCCGGTGAGCTGCAATCGGCTCATTAAGTTGTGCTGTCCACCAGAGGAGAAGGCATCATCTTTAAGAAATGCTGTTCAGAAAGCTCCTAAAGCGTTTCATGAAAATGTGACTATTTCCTGCATTGCTGATCTCTCTCTATGGATTGACTGTCTCTCGCCATCCCGAGCCTGTCGAAATGGATGCAATTTGAAATGGCCTTTTTCAGTGAAAAATGGAGATTGGACTCAAGAGACCTTTTTAAACAAAATACACTTTTTTGCATTTCTCCACACCATCAGCTGCATCACTGTATGTTATATCTTCCATCTTAACAGTGACTACAGTGAGTCCACTGTAGTCTTTCCATGGCTATTGAGCTGCTGACATTGAAATGTCCATTATAAGAAAAATGCTGAAGCCTAGCTGATGGAGGGCAGGAGATGTGGTTATAAAGTCAGGGTCATATCCTGAGATAGAGTCATAGTTCAACACTTTTAAATTGTATTACCTCCTCTAATTTGTCAGACAATGAAGCTTCAGTTCAATCCAAGGCTAATCTCTGGCACAATTTCTACCACTGATAGTGCAGGAAGCACATTAATGTTGACACTCAAATGATGAGTTAAATGTGCAAATGACTCTCCAAAGACCAACCGAAGCCTGTCCAGACAGTCAGACCCACATAATCTGTAAATGATCTAGTTATCTGCTTAGTTTCCATTTGGGGACAATGAGGAAAAAAAGGTAGTCATTATCGCTTCTTTTTTTAAAACAAACAAACAACCACCTTATTTATGTTTTCTTCAGTGTAAAGTGAGAAGGAGGATGAAGTTGTTTGTATGTGCTGTAGAGTAACAGTGGTGGTAAACAAACAAACAAGCAAATAAATAAATAATCAATATGGAAAATCTAAGAAAAAGAACTGTGAACCTGAAAAAGTTCTAGGAGTCTGATGTCTCCTAGAGATCAAACCACCAACACAACTTATATCTCTCTTCTTCACTTAATTTTTCTTTTCCACTTTAGATGAATGGTGTGTGTGTGTGTGTGTGTGTGTGGTGACTATCTAGACAAGACTCTGCAGTTTCTCTGGCAAAGTTTTTCAGAAGGATTTTGCCATGGTCTACTTACTAGTGCCAAGAATCAGTGACTGGTCCAAGGACACTCAGCTGCTTTCTTGACTAAAAAGGGATTAGAATTCCAAGTCTCCTGATTTTTCATCTGGAGCCTTAACCACTTTACCAAACTTTGGTGCAGGCTAGAAATATTTTTTTTATTCACTTTGTCGTATGACATTGTGGCTTGATGCTAATACAAATCTACTGCTTGGTAATACAATCTCTGCATGTTTGTGTATTTGTGTCTGAAAGTATTTTTAATTCTGCATTGCTTGATAAAATTTAGACCATCACACCAACCTCTTGATCGTGTGATCATGATGGGAGCACTTGGCAACTGGTTTGTTCTTACAGCTGTTGGAGTGCCCTGTAATCATGTGCTTGTGACTTTCCCTGCTGACTTCCTACAAGCAAAGTAAATAAGGAAGCCAGCAGGGAAAATCATAAGTTACTTGGCTAAGTCTCCCCCATTGGGCAGTGGGAACTCCAGGGCCCGAAAAATCTTGTGTGTGTGCCTGTGCAGCCACCCTTCACCCTCCCTCATCTGACAGCAGTCATATACCTACCTACCGGTCTACCTGCAAGTCACTAAGACTTACAACTTCCTGTTGACTTCTTTCTTGGTTCTTCATTTTTTAACCAAATTCTTTGCTTTTGATAGAACAGAGATGGCTTTTAAAAATATTTGAATCCAAAAATAAGAATGGGTGAAATGGTCAGATAGAATATTGGACCTGACAATATTTCTTAGTTATAAAATTGCCAGTGAGTGTATATGTTTATGGTATGTAGTCTTTCTGTCTTCCCAAGGTTCGATAAATTCAACAGATTCCCAGGTTTCAATTTTTTTTAATAAACTCTCATGTGAAAAGCTCTGCCCTCTGCGTGTCTTCCCCTCCCTCTCCCAACACACACTACGGAGTGAAAAAGTATTAGGTTACTTAAAAAATGACAATACGAACAGCCTCAAGCAATACCCACACACATATGAAATCCACAGTCCTTGGTTAAGTATTAAAGATATATAGAAATGATCTATACAAAGATCATCTTATGTTGTGTGTATTTGTCAATGCTTTAAAATCAGCTGATGAAGCCATCTTGCATATACTGATCATCCTAAGGGGAGATTGGGATGATTTTCTCTGTAACAATTGTTCCTAGATAGAACTTCCCTCCCTAAGAGATTAGATCATTGCTCCAACTTATATCCTTCCTGTTTTGTCTGGGGCAACCAATTAGGAGGGCATTCCCAAACACGGTAATTCCTACACAGCTGATTAGCAAGCTGCCCACTTGAAATCACATAAAGAGGGCAGCCTGCCTACAACCACTGTCCTACTGTGCTACCACCATTACCAATAAAGACACCGGAACGAATCTGCCTTTGCCTCGCCCTTACGAACTCAGATCCTTGCGATCTAACACTTCCTTTTTTATTTATCTGGTTGGCTTTTCTTTAATACTTAATGCCCTTTATTAGCATCTGAATTTGAAACATAAAAGATGAATGGAAGTTTTATTCTAAAGTGACCCCCCTTGGTACTGTTAATCAGCTTAATGAGCAAAGTTAGCAAGGTTCATGGTCAGCATCCAGAATAGAATTGTAAAGAAGAATCGAGAAGAAAGCCATTCATCCTCTACGTGTTCTTTGCTGATTTTAAATTATCATTTTGCTGATTTTATTTCCTAATGTGGAAAACTCAGACATACAAATACCGACCAAAATGCATACCAAAAACTGGTATGACAATTGCACAGAATAAGACTTAACCACAAGATTTATTAGATCAAACCTCTTTATACAAGGCTGCATTTTAGTACCATCCCTGTTCAGCCTATGTGTGAAATCATTTACTAAGAAATATTCAGGTCAAAAGTTCTGCCCTCCCAAAATAGGGAAACAAACACCGCCTTTTGCTGTATGAAAATGATGCAGCTATTATCCGGAAGACTCCAGTTGGCCTTGGGTGAACCCTTGGAAACTTAATGCAATACCTCAAGGAAAACTGCCAGTGAGTAATTTTCAAGAGACTAAACTAATGGCTTTTGCCAAAAAAACCACAGGAAACTGAGCAAGATAATAGAATGGCAGGAAATGGAACAAGTCAAGGATTATAAATAACCTGGTGTAATACTTCATGGAAAGGACACATGAGTTTTGAGGTGCCATGGATTCTATGAAGTTCTTCAACAACTCTAACATTCTTCTGCTTGAAAGGTAGAAAATGCATTCCTGCATCTCTGAAACAATTTCTTGCTAGACCTTTAGCTCAGTTGCTGTATGTTTCACAGATGGGTCATTACCCCAATTACAAGTCACAGGAAATAGTTCAATCTAAGTTCACAAGAGTGGGTGGTTCGAGCACCCAAATAGGTATTTGATTCAGCCCTGAGATTAAAGGCTAGTCACTGAATTCTGGTGTATTAACATAGTTGTTAATATTTAATTATTGGCTTAAATGCCACTATTTCTCCATAGGGTTGAGCCCTCTTGACCTGTCTTACCAGATTCAATCTATATGATCACAAACAATTTGGAGAAAACTCTAACCTTATAGTCTCTCTGAAGATCTGGATAAGAAAATCAACAAAGGCTTTTAAATACTGAATACCAAAATGGAACAGGGCTGTTTCAAACTGCATGAGAAAGTGAACAGAAATCATTGATGGCCAATGGCTAGCAATGTTACAGCAGACATTTTACCAATCTGGATTATTTTTTGAAGTCAGGTTTAGCAACTAACCCTTAGCAGATCTAAATGGGAAATTCAATAAAGTCCCTGAGGCTTTCTGAATCTGTCCTGCAGCTCGCATGCTGTTAAAGCTATTTTTCACATGTTGCTACCTTATATCTTGTGTAATTACTGGTCCAAGGTTGGTCTGATGAATTTTATGCCATTTGCCTTGGTCAAAAAAAAAACTTTTGTTACACATAATACTGCAAAAAATTGAGTGGCTGTTGTTCATATCTGTTAACAAATGTGCTTGGTTTCTGTTGAGTAACATACTCACATTTTTGTTACCCTGTTGGTGTTTAAATGCCATTTTACCTTATTTTCATCCCCCCCCAGTTCTGATCAAAACAGATTGAATTGATCAGTTATAAACTTGAAGCATTACCATCTGTACAGACTATGGAAGTGATGACAAACCTTTCAGACTCAGCATGTTAAAAATTCAGAAAATTCCCAACTTGACTCAGCTGTCATGTCACCTGTCCCCAACAAAAGAGAAACAATTCTCTGTCTCCCCCAACTATGCCACCCTGAAGAGTGGCACTGGGCAGCAACACTGAGACTGGGCCTGAACTCAAAGTCTTAACTTTAGCCCTAGTGCTATGACCGCCACTCAAAAATGTTGCCAGACGGAATAATGCACTTGCCCTCACAGTCCAGTGTTCCATTGGCTCTGCTACATGCTGCTTACATTCAGAAAGTGGTCTCTTTCTATTGACAGGCCACTATGGTGTACCTGAGACTGTTATGGACCTCATGTAGAATGGCCTTCCACAGTAGCTGCATCCTCCCAAAACTACTCAAAAAAATCATCTTGTTCTCATCTGATTTTTAGAGGTTCCAAAAGCCATGTGAGAGTACTGGATTGTTTCACAACTTCCAGAGTTTCTGGATGCTGTGCAAGAGCATATTTCATTCTTATGTGGTCTTCACAGCCTCTGAAAATTGTATGAGAACAGACTATGTTTTCAGGAATAGTTGTTAGGTATTGATGAAGGCTGACATGTCACCCAAAATATTGTGGCATGTCACCTCTGACGCTCATGTCATAGATTCGCCATCAATGGACAGGGTCTCCAAACTTGGCAACTTTAAGACTTGTGTACTTCAACTTCCAGAGTTCAATAACAGTATGACTGGCTGAGGAATTTCGGTAGTTGAAGTCCAGAAATCTTAAAGTTGTGTCAAGTCTGGAGATCCCTACCCTAGTGAATCAATATAATTTGACACTGCCTTAATTCATATACGTAGTTTCCCCCTCTAATTATTAATGCACACAAATAAAATACACTGAGAAAGTACTATGTGATTCATATATAAATTCTACTTCAGAGAGAAAAATGAGACATTTGCATTGCATAGAGTTAAATTCTTTGATAAAACAATGGGTGCGATTTAAGAGACAAAATGTTGAGAACCATTACAATGGACTCTACTGAATTAAAAGGACCAAATTATTTATTTATTTGTATTTATATGCCGTTCCTCTTCATAGACTCAATGGTCCTTCAATACTTACCAACATTCAGTAGTTCTTTCTGCAAGAAAGGTTGTAACTTTAACAAACTTGAAACAACCAAATTCTTACACAGTCTGAGCAAAGTTTTTAATTGAGTGATTCCTAAATTTCTATTTCTGCTTGGAAGTCCATATGAATGTATTAATTAAGACATGCACATCTGAAAATGAATGAATGATTGTCAAGATATTTAAGAGAACATGGATAAAGGGTTGTGTCCAAAATTTCCATTTATTATTTCTGAATTTAGGCTATTCTTACATATTGGTACAAATATGACATCAGATATGCCTTAGATGCTTAACTCTATGGACAGAATATCTTTATTCTTGAACTCTGATATCCTTTGCTATTTTACCGAGCAGCAGACTGATATAAACTCTTAGACTGTTTGGTTTACATTTTCAATTATTTGTCCTAAAAATGGAAAGCTGTGTCAACTAAGCAAACTATGGCAAAATTTGATTTTGAATGTGTTCTCTTGTACTGAGGCCACTTGCATAGTAATATTAAATAAATCCTTTCATTGCCAGCTATATACTCAAAAGAATATCTGAATACCAATAACTGGGACTATGCACACACTGAGGAACATCATAAGCTTTTACACTTTATGTGCATTTAATGGAAATTATAACTTTCTCCATTTTTCTTCTCTTGTTAGTTTGAATCAACTGGTTTCTAGTCCAAGACTTTATGCTTCACTGAACTCTTGGTGTCTAGGAAGAAAAGAATAACTCTGAGAAATGATCCTAATTTAGAATTCAGTTTACTATGGACATTTCTGAAAAATGAACCTTTTCCTCACCCAATCCTTTTAATTCCAATAAATAAATAAAATGCGGACAAATTTCATCTGGGTTGTTATAACTGCTTGTGGATTTATTTGCTGTGGTACTTCACTGTAACTTCTAATCATACAGTAGTTCAGATAAAGCAAGGAAGAGTTGATTAGCAAAACAAGAAAATTTCTTTCTTCTCTCTAGTGTTTTAAACGGAGAAAGCTTTATTTTAAAAGGAGATGAGCCATTGTGGAAGGGGGTAAGCTGTGTGTTTCTGTACGTCTCTCTGTCTGTGTTGTGTGTGTGAGAGAGAGAGAGAGAGAGAGAGAG
>JANHFO010005254.1:0-18142 GCA_032468095.1 Pareas carinatus
GATCACAAGACCATGGAGATGCAGCAATGGCTGTGAGTGTGAAAAATGGTCTCATGTCACTTTTTTCAGTCCTGCTGTAACTTTGAATGGTCACTAAATGAACTGTCCCAAGTCAAGGACTATCTGTATGCACAAATAGGCACTCTCTTCAAAGAGCCAGAAAGAATATATAGGCTCTTTGCATAACAAAAAATAGAACTCAGCTTTTCCACAAATGATATAAAGTATTAGAGAAAGAAACAGAACAAGAGGCAGAATGAGAGAGAGTTAAAGATAATAGAAGAACAGGCAAGCAGCCAACTTAGAGAGAATGAAATGTGCTGGGTGAACTCCTTCTTGCTTCATTCTATGCTCCACCTCCTCTGTGTGACATCCTGTCATTTGGCAACTTAAAAGAACTCTGAGCCTTTCTTTCCGGGAACCCACATATACATGACCAATTTGTCCTCCCATATTGTTATTTCTGCTAGCACCTTATAAAAAGGAAACAAAGTCAGGAGAATCCGCATTAGCTTGTTTTAATTTGTTAGATGCAAGGACAACACCATCCTTGGCTTAGCTGTTGGGCCAGTGCAACCAAGACCAGCATACTTTTATGACAACTCGAGGACAGTAGGATAGCATATTAACATGTCTGTGAGGAAAAGCCCATTAACTGAGACAGCTTGGCTCACTTACTGCCTATGAAAAACATATTCTGTCTGACTTCCGGTTCTCTGCAAACATTCCGGATTCAAAATACAGAAGGTCTACCATACTCTAATAACAGAGTAACAAAAATGATCGACTCAACCCTGTTTCCATTTTAAATGTGAAATTAGAAGACTTGGGTAACAGAAAGCCTGGCTATCGAAAATTGACCATTGTTGTCAAATGTGGTTTGACTGTCTTGTATATTAAAATCAACTTCTGAACAAAAATGCTATATTGCCTAATCCTCTTTTAAAAATTCTGTTAATCTTCCTTGCAGACTACAGTATGATAAAACTTAGTGTGGTAGTTAGATTCAGCATTTTCTTTTCCAATGGAATGTGGAACGTTTTATTTCCCTTTTTCTTTTTCAGTTATCGACCTAGAGAAACAAAAAGTATGTATAAATGCATTTTGACCAAAAATCTGGAGTTAAGATTACTGTTGAGCTTCTTTGAAGTCTCTTCTAAAAACAAGTGTGATGGTTAAACTCAGTGTGATTTTATGTTTATGAATAGTGGGAATTTTACACTTTTGGTTTTGTTCAGTTTTACTCCTGGGGAAAAAAATAAGGGGGGTATGTTTTATATTCACGCTCACATTTTATGTCTGACTGAGAAATAGTGGCTAGTGACATAATTGGTATCAAATAGGAGATTTAAAGCTGGTTCTTTGCAATCCTCTCTTGGTATTAGAACATTGCAGTTCTTTTTCAATCTTATTTAAAGGGAGATTTCTATGGTTGGATACAAAATTATCAGTGGGAACATTTCAGCACTTTGGAACCACTTCAACCTGTGCAGGAAAAAAAAACATTGAAAGTAAAAATGTTTTTCCACGGACCAGAGGGGGTGTGTTTTGTGTGCTGCCTGCATTCTGCGAATGGGGCTTGACATATTCCCTGTCAGTTCCTTGATTTCTAACATATTGATTTTAGATCCAAGACACTCATACATTCATACAGTCTCACTTTTGTTAACAAACCATTTAGATTCTCAGTTAACAAAACATGATCATCAGCATACAGAAATATATAACATTTATCTCCTTATTAATACAGCTCTAAAAAGTTCAGAAGAGACAATGCAATTAATCATTCTCTTAGTTTTAGAATTAAGGTTAATCCCTTTTTTAACCTATGCTTAAAAAACAGAAGACATTTTTCTAAGTAGATAATTACGGTCACTGTTTTTATTCCTTCCTGGGTCTTCAATTGGCTCCCTTATTTTTTGCTTATACTTTTTCATCTCCTTCCTTCCCTTCCATTCATGCCATTAGGCAGAAACAAATTCCCTTGAATCATATGACTTCAGAGTGTTGCACATTTTTCCAAGATTTATTACTATTTACTGGAGTATAATACACAATTACTATTAATGTATGGAGTCCTATGCACCTATCACAATCTAAATAACATCAAGTCTTACTTTCTGACATATATTTTAACCTTTTCTTTCATAATTATACCTATATCTTAACTTCCCTGCAGGTATAAATCAACTCACTTCAATAGATTTTTTTTTGTAATTTCACAGTAACAACCTATATTTTTCCTTTCATTCATTTCAAGTGTCAATTTATATTTTTTAACATTTAGTATCCTAACCTTCCAAGTCACAATCTTCCATATGTTGTGGTCTTTGGCAGATTGGCCAATAGGCTGTATAGACAGAATGCCAAGATCAACAAAAACTTCCATCATATCCTTTATTGTTTCTTTATGCTTCATAACAAGGACATACGTTTGTGATTCTGACATTCAAGAAGGATGGTGTGAATTGAGTTCAAGTTTTCAGTGCTTTTTATTCCTTTCTTTTTCTTGAATGTGTGACTCAAAACCATTTGTGATTGAATGCACAGACCAGAAATAAAGCTCACTGATACCAAGTTGGAAAAAATGTGTCAGTCATAATCAATGTAAAACACAGCAATGATTTCAGGACTAAAAACATCTGGCTCATCCTCAAAATAATGTCAACCATCATGTCCTGCTGTGAAAAAGCAACTTTTTCAACACAATTTCTAAAAAATTACATTACTACTACATCTGTTCAGTTCAGACAAATGGTAAAAATAAAATTCAAAGCCAAATGTGGAAGGGTCATGTCAGATGAGGGTCTAGTGATGTATCTCATGACGGGTCAGATGTGGGTGACATTAGGTGAAGGTCTTGTGATGGGTCTTGTGATGTGGAGGTCACAGCAGGTGAAGGTCATTGGGAGATGAAGTCCTGGTTGTGATACTCCCATCACAAGACCTACTGACCATACAAAGTCTTTATAAGCAGAAGAACATCAACACTGACATTCCCTAAATTCCACTGAAGATGTTACCTACCCTGGCAACAAAATGTTCAGAAACCAGCCCATAAGCTCAGAGAAAGAACCTCTCATCTTACACCAGAGCTACAAATATTTACCACTATTAGGACACATGTTTTGGGATACTACTTATTGCTATAGAGGGCAAATAATTGAAACACTGTTATTTAATACTCATACTTATAAATATCCAGAAGCACTGTTCCAGCTATAACTGGAAACACGATATTAAACAGAATAAGTTTAACCTGATTTAGGAAAGGATCAGCTATAATTTTAGGACTAAGAAAACTGTCATTCAGTATTATAAACAGCAAGGAATGATACTTGAAGGAAAATAGCTTCTTTCTTCAGGTATTTTAGTGTGTACCAGTCGATAGAATTCCCTTAAGCCTTATTAACCTTTGTGAAAAACCATCATCCTCCAACAGAGGCTCTTAAAAATATTGTGTGCTATATTTTTGAAGCACATACCGTAGATTGAAGAAGAATGTCAAGATATCTGTTACCTTGGAACATGGGTAAAAATATTATTACTCTCAAAAGATTTTAGATTATTATCTAAGATTTGCTTTGAGAACCGAGGCACAGTCCTGAAAACTTTCTGAAATACTCATTCCACTCTTCTGGAAATGGAAATGGAAAAAAAATAAAAATTTAACAAGAAGTACTTACTAAACTCTTTGGATAATATGCTAAATTTTAAAGCTAGGTTAACAAAGCACAACATCCATGTGGCAGGTTACATCCTCAAACTGAAACATATTATGAGTTAATGTGATAGATTGGTTCATATAAGACACTAAGACAAAAATTCAGTTTGATCTAATGGTTAAAGCATCAGGCTACAGAGTAAAAGGCCATGAGTTCAAGTCCCACCTTAGCCATGAACGCCAACTGGGCTAGTCACTATCTCTCAGCCCAACACAATACATAGGGTTCTTGTGGGAAAAGTAAGAGGAGGAGGGTGTGCTGGATATGTTGACAACCTGGAATTATTTGTAAAGATAATAAAGTCAGCATACAAATAAACAAACAAATAAATAAGCGGTCAATTGCATTTTAGTCTATATGACTATAATATGAATGGAGTTGTATAGTAGGGCTAACTGATATGAGAACTGACATCCAATAAGCTAGATCACACTTGTGAGATATATGGTTTGATACATTTTTTTATTCTTTTATGTGTTCAAACATATTTAATCTGTTTTTCATTAACCCAATGTCCGTAAGACACACAAATTTACAGTCTACAAATCATGTTCATTATATTGAAGTGTGACAAAGCATTTCCCCTAACATTTCCATAACTGACCATTCTATGTATTTTAAGTGATGCACAATGCATGTATTTGACATGAGCAATATCACAAACTAGTGTTTGGCTTAGAGATTGAGCTTAAATACAATAGCATAATCATGCTAAGTTATTGGATTTTGGTTGTAATTGTTGCATAATGCCACAACTAAGCAAAAACAGACGTTAACATTAGTAGGAAAGAATTCATTAAGCTTAAGTAAGATGAAATCAGGTTTTCATCTTTCCTAGCTTATGTGATGCAAAATCTTGACCAACCCCAGCTCTTGGGGAGCAACATCTTAAGTCAACATCTGTGGGCTCAACTCGTGATGAGTCTTGCATATTACAGTCTGTGGCTTAGAATACAAGAAGTGTAAATAAATAAAAGAATACATTAACAAATCAAATGGAAGAAAACAAAGTAGATGTGTTGTACATCTGTGAAATGAAGAGATAACAGAAAGACATAACAGTTCTGAAAAAAGGTGGTCCAGTCTTGTGTAACAGATTATTAATGCAGGCTCTAATCAGGATTGGTCACTGGGATCAAAGTTTTAGTCTTCTGAGCTTTCAGGCCCATGTTGGAGCCCATCCTCAGAGAATTTCTCTGTCACCACAATGTTCTCTTTCACACATTCTGGTGAGAGACAAGCTCCCTGAAGATCAGTTCCAGCACGCGTTTGAAAGCTCGGAAGATTAAACCTCTGGTCCTAGTGACCCACTGAGATTGGAACATTATCCTGGGACCACATATATTTGCCTTCATTTGTAATGGACTATTTGTGAACAAATGTATAAGGAATATTTATAGTGGCATGAAAGCTGTGCTAATGGAGACTAATCTGTGTAACTGGTTAGGAAGTCCAAAGATGTGCTGTCAATGTTACATACCAAAGATTCTGTGTTGCAAGGAGGAATACGGATTTGAAGAAAGGCCAGGAACTGCCAATGGAAATAGATTGAATCACTCCAAAATGAAATGATAGAAAACATAAATGATGAAGCACTTGATTGAATGGATATTTATCTTAATGGAAGTAACTATTTGCTATGATAGTACATCATAACACAATGTAGCAATAATATAACAACATGATAGAAACATTGCCAGAAGATATTATCTAATGTTAATAATTGGCAGTATCAGATAATTATTTCCAGTTCATTTAATTTGAAATGATCCTATAGAAATTAGTTTTACAACATTACAGAGACAAATGTGACAATAACTGTTGGAATTATTTATTTAGGAAAACAATAGAGAAAATCTAGATAATGTCATATAAAACAAGACACAGCAATAAAAATGCTTCAGTTCTCAACTAATCACTTTTTCTATATAAAAATGGAAAATATCTGGAGGCACAGACAAAACTTTCTAAAAAAAAGGACAATTTAGAACCACATATTTCTTGAAGGAGGTAATTGTATAATAAGATCTTATCCACAGAGATCTTGCCTTCTATTCATTCTAAACAATTCAGTTTTGAATAAAAATGTCATTGATTAATAATTATAGCACTTATTTATGGCTTTTAATTATAAGTAAAGATATCCTGATAACATAAGCACATAAAATACCATTGTCATTAAATTGCACCATTTTGAAACCAGGATAACAGTAAATATAATTTTATCAAAATAGTTCTACATATCAAAGCCAGTCATCTCTGTGGCTTCTAATTAATTGTATCTTGATGGAAAATTTTAGGGAATTGGTTTTGTCACTAGCAGCGCTAGATAACAAAAAAAGAATTAACCCTAATTCTAAAACTTTTGCAGTAGAAATATCAGTTATAATTCATGATTTTGATTATTAAAGAACCTTGAATAATAGAAAAATAGAAAAGCTTTTGTTATAATCAGAGAATAAGAGATAATTTTGTAATTATAGCTATGTCTGCTGTAAAGAAAATCAGAAGCTGTTCTGTTTCTGTTTCTTTTTATTCTTTCTTTCCATCCTTTTGCATTTTTCTTTCTCTTTTCTTACCTTGCTTCTTCTCCTCTATAATTATATATTAGTTCTTTTGTTCTTTGTTAAAATTTTAATAAAAGTGTGTGTGTGTGTGTGTGTGCTTCATCCGAATTAAACTGATCAAAAGTAATGACTCCAAAATAGCTGATATATCAAGTATATGATCAACGAAAACAGATTAAGTAGCTATTTTAAAACTGGCATTATCCCAAATGTAATCTTTTCATGGTTAACAGAATCAAAATGATCTCTGTCATCCAGTAGTTTCCATGTCAGACTTATGGCATTAAATTCAGTGTTTGAACCTGATAAGTAAATGAACAAAGATTCTAAAATTTGTCAGAATTCCAGGCTAATCTTAAAAAGGGGTTACTATCTAAAGTTTCTTATTTCAGCTAATAACCAAGTACAATGAGCACTCAGTAATAAGACTGAAAATTTGACTGTAAATCCAACCTTTTTTTAAAGGTCATTGCTATTTATATGGAGAAAATATCGAGATGCTGCTGCCTGAGCAAATGATTTGAGATATATAGTATAAAATGAAGAAAATAAGAAAGATGACCTTGATGGACACATGCAGGAGATTATTAGTATAATAAATTTAATTTAGATGCCACCTGAATCCCCAGCCTAAGCAAAAGGGGCAAAGCATTTCTTAAATGAAGTGTTTCAGAAGGAACTTGGGGAGATTCCTGACTCCCTTGTCCACAGTTCGGCTAAGACCCTAGCTGCTGCCTGGCATAAGGCTGCATCTGGGGTATTGGATCAAATTGCGCCTTTGCAACCTCTCAATGGCAGTGGATCCAGGAAAGCTCCTTGGTTTACTGAGGAGCTCATGGAGATGAAATGCCAGAAGAGACACCTAGAGCAATGCTGGAGATCCAGCAAATCTGAATCTGACCGAACACTGTTAAGATCTTTTATTATGACTTATTTGGTGACAATACAGGTGCCAAAATGTACATATTTTTTGGCCCTTATTGCGACCTCAGAATCTCGCTCAGCTACTTTGTTTAAGGTAACTTGTCCCCTTCTTAATGTTGAAAGAGCAGAAGAGCCCTTACAAGGTAGAGCTGAGGAATTTGCACAGTTTCTGTTGGATAAAATTGCCCAGATTTGAATGGACCTGGGCTCTGATTGGGCAAGATGGCAGGGACAGGTCTTAGTCCTATTGTGTGGGAAGAGTTTGAGCCAGTGACTCTTGAGGAAGTGGACAAGGCTGTAGGAGTGGTGAGTACCTCCACTTGCTTACTGAACCTGTGCCCCTCCTAGCTGGTTTCAGCTAGTAGGGAGATTTCATGAGACTGGATCCAGGCATTAATCAATGCGACCCTGAGTGAGGGGTCCTTCCCACAACCTTTAAAGGAAGCAGTTGTAAGGCCCCTCCTCAAGAAGCCATCCCTGGATCCAGCAGAACTAAAAAACTTTCATCCAGTCTCTAACCTACCCTTTTTGATCGATGATCTCTGGCGAGCTCAAGATGAGGGTTACTCCTTTATCTTGGTACTACTTGACCTCTCAGCGGCCTTCGATACCATTAACCATGGTATCCTTCTGAGATGACTTAGGAAGCTAGGAATTGGGGGCACCGTTTTGCGATGGTTCTCATCCTATCTCTCTGTTCTCAGTTGGTATTAACAGAAGGTCAGAGATCGACCCCTAGATCCTTCATTTGTGGGGTACTTCAGGGTTTGGTCCTCTCTCCCTTCCTATTCAATATTTATATGAAGCCACTAGATGAGATCATCCAACGATTTGGGGTGAGATATCAGCAATATGCTGATAATATACAACTTTATATCTCTACTCCGCATCAACTCAATGAAGCGGTGGTCGTGATGTGCCAATGCCTGGAGGCTGTCAGGGTCTGGATGGGAGTCAACAGGCTCAGACTTAACCCAGACAAGACTGAGTGACTTTGGATATTGCCTCCTAAGGACCATAATATTTATCCATTCTTAGTTCTAGGGGGAGAAAAATTGTCTCCCTCAGAATGGGTTCGCAATCTGGGTGTCCTACTTGATTCACAGCTTAAATTAGACTAGTATCTGTCTGCGGTGACTAGAAGGACCTTTGCACAGGTTTGCCTGGTGCACCAATTGCGGCCCTATTTAGATCGGGCAGTACTTCGCACAGTCACTCACGCCCTTGTCACCTCTCGATTAGACTACTGCAACAAGCTTTACATGGGGCTACCCTTGAAGGTTATTTGGAGACTACAGTTAGTCCAGAATGCAGCCGCACGAACTATTGTTTGCCTAGGTACACCCATCACACCAATTCTCCGCGAGCTGCACTGGCTCCCTATTGGTCTCCTGACTCAATTCAAGGTGTTGGTGATCACCTTTAAAGCCCTACATGGCTTGAGACCAGTCTATTTACGGGACCGCCTTCTATTGCATGTCTCCCAGTGACCTATTAGATCCCACAGAGTTGATCTTCTCCGAGTCCCATCAACCAATGTCGATTGGTGGGTCCACAAGGAAGGGCCTTCTCTGTGGCTGCTCTGGCTCTCTGGAACCAATTATCACCGGAGATCCGGACCATTCCCACCCTAGTGGCTTTTCGTAAAGTTTTAAAGATCTGGCTTTTTTGGCAGGCTTGAGATTATTGATCACTTGAGATCTAAGCATGCATGATGTATGTTTGTTGTTTTTCTATTTAGTTTTAACTATTCTTACTTATAATTTAAATTTATTTATTCTTTGTGGTTATCTATGTAAATTTTTATATTGTTTATTGTAAGTTGCCCTGAGTCTATGGAGAGGGCATGTTGTAGATTCCATTAACTAAGAATTTTGACTGGCAGGGTCTTTGAGGTAAGCCTTCTCTGCCATTGATCCCATCTTTTGGAACATCTTACCCTGGAAGTGAGGTTGACCCGCTACTCATTTGGCTTGTTAAAGCCTGGTTTTGCCAACTAGTATGGAAATCCAAGAATGATGCACAGCCCTGGGGTGGCTGGTGCTTTGAGAATGTTCTGTCTTTTTAACTTTGTAAATGTTTATATGGTTTTTCTGTTCTCTCTTATTATAAACCACCCAGAGTCGCTTGTACAGTTAGATGGGTGGTGCATAAATCTGATTAATAAATATAGGATTGTGGATATCCTGGCAGGATAAAATCTGAAAATAAAAACATTTTTATATAAGGCATTTATGTAGCACTAATATTCAAGGTCACATGCTCCTGTTTGTGCACATATTCAATTTTTAGATTTGGCTCACAGAGCATTAATTTGTCTCCAAGGTTTAAGAGAAAACAGAAAATATTAAAAACATGCATCATTTTGGGCAAAGTCTATACTGCAAAGTGAACAGACGATATTTTCATGTATTTCAAATTTGGAGCAAACACTTCGAAACTGGGTTCAGCCAGATGTTAGGCTGCCATGAAACACCATTCTTATCTATTTCTGCACAGCTTTTACAGCATGAAGGAGTACAACATGTCCTTTGTTGCTCAAATAAAATTCCATGGCTGGAAAGGAAAGAACTAATTGATCTGGTGATCTGTAAGTTTGCTTTCAAATAAAGCATATCACTGTGACTATGGCAGTTTTTGTAATTTCCTAGCATTGGTGAGATGCACTAGGCAGTTGACATAATGTAGAGCAAATAATTACGTTACATATAGATAGGTTATTCTCTTATATTTTCACTTTAATACTCAACAATGTTTCCCCAGTATTCAGCTTGATCTGACTCCTCAGTGCCAGGAATACCATGTCTGAAATAGCATGGGACCTATTGATGAAAATGTCATCATACTTTTATTTCAAATGAAAAGATTATAGACATTTAAACATTATTTTAAAGAACAGTAGTTTGAGTGTTCTGCAATGGCTTCCATGAAATCTGATACAATAGTAAGATTTTATCTTGACCCCAAATTGCTGTTGAAAAAAACCCAAAAATGTATAGTCATTTATCTTTTTCAGTGCCAGATTATAAAGAATGGAATTCTCTTTTTCCACATTTCATGCTGATTTTGGTCATTCAAATGATCTACATCAGATTGGGCCAATTCTGTAGTTCCAATCTGGACCTCTGTATTGGATGAGGTAGAAAGCTCCATATACACTGAGAGATGATTAAATATAGGGGAAGTATTTAAATCAAATCAAATTTATGTCCTGGTTCTATCCATATTTTGATTGTTGACTCTCAAAACCAAGTATAGTCCTCAGCCCAAAATAAATTGTTCAGTAATGATAAAACATATTTCATAAGGTTGTGCAAAATATACTGTTCAAGGGATAAGCCAGTAGCTAGAGGCAAATAAATCTTCTTGAGCTAAACCGGAAAGGGTTTGTAGTGTTTCACATATAATTCAGAAGATAATGAAATATTCCATTCCTGGAACGATACAAGTTTCACAACACTAACAATTCAAATTGTAGAATTGTTGAATAACTATTGTTGAATTGTTGAATAACTATTTTTTCAGCAATCCTTAAAACAGATATGCACAATTGTCCATTTTTATTAAAGGTGGATGGCTTACATTCATTTGGTGCTGTTTAAAAAAGGACTGGTTGCCAAAGTTTCAGAAGTCATGTGATAATGATGAGGCATTCAGATGCTCAGCTTGGAATTATGACGTTGCAGGAAGCTACAGTCAAGTGTGCACTATTTGTGGTCTTACCTTCTGGCTTCCCACACAATCAATGCAGAAGCCAGCAGGGAAATAATGAGTTGCTCCCACCTGCAGCACCCCACTGCCTATAGACTCCTTTGGCCTCCCCGAACTCACACAGGGCCTTTGCCAGACCTCTCAAGCCTTTCTGTAGGGGATGATCAGGCTGAGCCTGAGGGTGGGGTCAAACTCATCATTAGACTGGAGTCCCTATGCCCCTGAAAGAAACCCAAGTCCAGCCCCTCTTTAAAGTCCATTGGCTCTTATCTGGCACCAATTGACATTGACAATTAGTAGTTCAGATTCTTGTATATAGGTTGCATGGAATAAACTTGCATTGCTTTTAAACTCTATCCCAGCTCCTGGTTTCTTACACTTGATCTCTTCCTTAGCTTCCCTCTCATCTGCAGCAGGGTACAGGACAACTCACTGCAGCCAACTCACCACAACCAACTTGCTGTGGCCAACTCACCACAGGACAACTCGTTTGTCACAGGACAATTTGCCATGGGGCAACTCCACACTGTATTAATCTTTTCATTCAGTTATTTTATTATTGGTGACCATGTTTTCTTCAAAATTATTGTAACTCTTGTATTTCTGGATTAACTTTATTATTGTTGGCCATGATTCCATCAAAATTAACTTTTGTATTTATTGAATTATCTCATGGCGAGTCAGCTGTGGTGAGGTGGTCATGGCAAATTGCTCCATTCCGTCTGCAGCATGCTCTCATGCCACTCCAAGCTCCTTACTTGGGAGTCCTGCCACTTCCTGTTTAATGAATTGCGCATCTTGGGTTTATGATGGCAACTATAATTGGGATTGCTATTGCTATATGATGAGATCACATGACATTGCACTTTACAACTGCATTGCTTAGTGAAGGCAGTCCTGGTCCCAATTACCATTGCAACCCAAGGACTTCTTTTTTTCTCCTTAGATATAGAGCCAGCTAATAGTATTGTCCCAGCAACAAGGTAGAGATGAAAGTGTTCCTCAATGTAGTACACAATTTTTATATGTATATTGCAGCACTGTGGAATTTCAAAAAATATGACTTTAAACTTTAAAGTGCTTAATATACATTAGGAAGTATTTTTATTCATCCTTGGGAAATTTATTGTTGAACTGAAATATATTAGCATTTTTTTCATCAAAATAAGAACATAGCATAAATATTACAGCTATTGCCTTAAATTTGAATAGAATATATTATAACACATACATGAGTATTCACAAAGAACAGGTGGATTATGATATTTTGACCCATGGATTGAAATTTATTGAACTTTAGGATGAAAGGTGCAGACACTGTAAACATTTTAAAATAAGAATTGAAGACAGAATTGAGCAGGTATTTATTTATTTAACTTGAACAGCTGAATCATGTAGAACCCAGATCATCTTACTTCATGGAGATAGTGTAGGACTAGGAGCTTTTCCCAGGACAACTGGGAACCAATAATTCAGGTTGATTTTTATTGGGAGAAAAGAATTCTGTAGATCATAGTTGTCCAATTTTTGTCCTGCCTGGGCCACATATAAAATATATAATATAGTTAATACATATAAATAACAAATGTACTTTATATTTTTTGTTATCTTGGGAGATCACATTACTAGCTCTCCAGGGCTATATGCAGCTTGTGGGCCAGACATTCTTGCTGTTTCATGTTCCAAGCCATATAAAACATTATACGTCAAAACTAGAAATCTGAATTGCACTATCATAATCCTGTGTTGGGCCTGAAGCATAGCCACAATGTACTTTCAGTGCAAGGAATCAGTTAACAAATGAGCAACTGCATATTGTACCACCTGAGCTTTGGGGCAACTTCAAGGCATGTCCATGAAGAGCAGACTGCAATGGCCCAGATTTTTGTTTGTGTTCGTGATAGTGTGAGTTACTGTTCCAACAACTTTGTAAGGGTTGCAACTGGTACACCAGCCAAAGTTAGGCAAAAGCTTCCCTGGTCACAGCCTCGTTCAATTAGCAGTAAATCTTAGAGGACCTCAAGTTACAGATCTGCTCCTTCGGGATAGTACCTCTCAATCAAGGCAACATTAGAGTTGACAGGAATTCCTGATGCATAAACAGCAATTCCATCCTGTCTGGGTTCAGTTTCAGTCTGTTTGACCTCATCTATACTCTTGACAGACTACAGACATAACAATATAGGATATACAACAGTGGAACCAACTATAAAAAGAGGTGATAATCTCCAAGAGGAGGCTATAGCTGTCAGTCAGGGATGCTTCGATGTGAATTCCTACATTGAGCACAAGCTTGGACTTACTGGCCTAAATCAATCTTTACAATCTAAATCAATCTATACAATTCTAAGTGTAAATTCATAAATGTGAAAACTGACCAAAACCGTAATATAAGCTTTAGTTTTATTCCACTTTTAGCCAAAATGATTTGTGATGTGGACCAGTAATGGCAACCCGTATTCTGGATTCTAGACATAGGAGTGGATATTTAAAGTATCTTATTTATTGGAAGGGCAATATTTCTGTGAATGTATCCATTTATTGCTACAGAGAATGTTTTTGAGAATTGTTAGAAATGCCAATTATAAATATCTAATTTGTAAACCTTTTGCTTGGGAAATATGTATGAACTCATTTATTATGGCTACAAATTATTCTTAAATGTATTTATTCTTGATAAAATGGGGATGTGATTGAAATATTTACATGGAATATAACTCCTTGAAATGAAGCTGCAGTTTTGATAAATGAGAGAAGAAAAATGAGGATGCTTCCCATGAAGTATTGACAGTATCTAAAGAGATTGTAAAACCTAGATGAGATGTTTAAGATTAAGAATATATTATGCATAATATGATGGTTAAACATTTTCTATGCTTCCAAAGCTAATTTAGTTAACATGATAACCTAGAAGAGACATTATCTCTCTTATCTCCAGGAAACATATTGGTGGGAATTTTTGAATGCCATCTTGGGAAAGTCCAAATTGCAAATTTCTTCAATGTTATAGTTTTGTTTATCAATGGTGTTCACAATGTAGGATCCTCAATTAAAAGAGAAGCTGAAAAAAATGAAATGTTCTTTCTCTGGGTGAGCAGAGTTCATTTGGGAAATTGATATACAGTATATCTTCAATCCTGAAAACTTAGAAACTAATTCATATATTACTTGCGGCTAAGTAACAACATTCATGTAACAGGGCTAGATGGTAAATGCAAGTTAACCCAAAATTTGCAACAACATCCACAGCACAAAAAGTGAAGAAGAAATCCTAGTTTATGAATGTGGAGCTTCTTTATTAATTGTCAGAGGATGCTGACTGATTGTTGAAAGCTTTGAAATCCTTCCCCACCTCCCCCCCAAAATGTGGAAAAGGACAGGAGATTGCACACTTTAAAAATGGATGGACAAAAGGCACACAATTAATGACAGTCTTCTTCTTTTACTTGCTTTGCATCTCTGAGTAGACTGCTGTCAAAAGTAAGACATTGGATGTCTCCAACAGAGTCTCTTTACCTGACACAATATTGCAATCGTACTAAGATGTACCAAAAAGAATCTAAATTCTAGTAAGTAGTAGTGCTACTATGTAAAGGAGGCACATACTGTAGTTTGCAAAAGTACAAAAATATTTAATGAAAAAAGAATCCTTTAACAAGGGACCCTATTTTCAATAATGATCCACTAAAATATTCAGTAAATATAAGGAAGACAATTTTATTATTGAGGAAAAATGGAAAAACAGAAGCTGAAAGATGAATGTGAAAGTTTGCAATGTCTGAAATCCTGAACACAATATTTAGAAGGGAACTGTCAACTTATGTTTTATTCCTACTTAAGGGAAAAAGAATCCAAATCAATATTTGGCAGTTCTATATATTGTATCGTATGCTGTATGTGTGAGTGTGTGCATGTATGTGTATGTGTATATATGTGTATATGTATTCACACACACACTGTATAACATTTGCATTTAATTGCAGAAGCCAATTTTTTTTAAGAATGATTGTTTAAGGCAGATGAACCTTCTGAGCCCACATTAAGAGAAGCATTATCAGCAGGACAATCAGAAACTGGCACCAAGGAGGCTTGTGCATTTGCTCTTTCTTTGAAAGGGACAATGAGCTCTTGTTTTATGCTTGTTCCTATTCCCATCCTTCCTATTTTGAAAGGTGATGATGAGCTCTTTTTGGCTCTGGTATTATATTGCTGTTTATTTTTGAATTTTCATATTTTGTAAGTAGAATTATTACTGCAATCCATATAAACTGAATAAATAATTTTCCGTGAAAATTTTTTTGAAGTAAATGGCCAATGGGCCTCACACATTTTCTTAAGGCTGCATTGCTTAAGAAATTAAATGATGCAGAAATTCAGTGGTAGTAGTAGACACTTATGGCAGACTGTACTGATCATGTATTAATACTTCCATGAAGAAAATGGGTTTCATTCAGTTAACTCTGCCAAAAGCTTTTGCTGACACAGATGGCATTTCATGTTTCTTTACTTAATTTTCTGGGTTGCCCACATTCAGAATTTCTGCAGTATTTGGTACCTGTAGACACATTTTGCTAGTAGAGCAATGTGTTACATTAATTTCATCAGCCTGCTTCTTTTATAATCCTGCTGCTTGAAGAAAAAAGTATAACTTTCTTAAGTTTTTTTTAAAATTACAGCTTCCACTGGCAAACAGTATTTTTTCATAGGAGAAATATCATGAAGACTCACCAGAATTAATCTAATGTGCAAGAGCATTATTTGTCATGTGAACAATATGTACTTTATTTCCTTGAAAAACTCCCGGATGCCTGCTTTGTTAACCAGAAACACTGAGGAATGTTCTTATGTCTGATTCCAACAAATTTACCATGATTTTATTAGAAAAAATGTTAACAATCACAGAACACATGTATCACTATTACATTATGTTTAATATCTTCCCTGGGCAAGTTTGAGTTCAGTTGTTTCACTTAATACTTATTAACACATTGTAGACTACGTAGATTCACACTCGGTAAGACTGCTACAGATCTTTTTAAAGCATTAGAATACTTTTAGGATCATACCATTTTAAAAGTCAGGCCGGGATTGTTTTTCTGAATATTCCCATTTTTTTTAAAAAAAACCCGCTTTTGCAAAGAATCAGAATCAGAATTTATTGGCCAAGTGTGTCTGGACACATGAGGAACTTGTCTCCTGTGTACATGCTCTACATTTACATACATTCAATAAACAAACTGTAATTACAATCATAAGATACATTCATAATCATAAAGTACATTCATCTTGTCATGTATTACCCTTACTCCCCCAAAAAGGTAACCCTTATCCCCCAAAACAGCAACCACTCTTTTTGAAGCTTTGTCATATTACTGACAATGATAACAGCTTGACAAGATAGATTCCTGAAAAAGGCAAGGCAAATAAAAGACACACCACAAGAATTTTCCCTTCCTCTCACCATGCCACCTGTGGAAAACTTCCAACATTAATATTGTACTCAATCTACTACTATTAAAATAGCATGTTATTTTATTGAAAATTACTATTAACATAAATGCTTTTTTAAAATTTATGCTTGTTGATACTACCTGTAAGTTATTTTGGTAGGCTTTGAATATATTTGATTTTCCTTCCTTGTACTGTATGCTGATATACATTTTTGCTTTCAAAGAGATTTTCCAAGTACTACAGGAATACATCACTTGTATCAGTAACATCAGGTACACTATTGTGTTGATGGGCACTCTTGTTCCTGTGTTGAAATATGCATACATTATGTGTGTGTTTGTATATTAATATATTTATACCTGGTTAGTTTACAAGGAATCCTTGATGTCTATGACTTCAAGGAGGCTTTAGTATAAAACAGATCCAATAAATTTATACAGCTACTGGCATAGTCACAGTATAATATGCAGGCAGTAAGGAGATGCTTCCTGAAAATAATGAATTTGGGAAAAAGACGTCTTACATGTCAGTGCATTTTAGGAAATGTTTCATGACATTTTATGGATTGTTGAAAATAGTTTTTTGAAAATTCTTTCCAGAGTTTGTGTCGTAATTATATAGTAAAGATTTTCTGAGGGTCAAAAATATATATACATTATGTTCTTTCACAGATAAATTTTTAGGAACAATTACAAATGAGTGGAATTATTTCAGACAGCAGAAGCCCCTTTAGTTGCTGACAGTGGAAGATTTAGACGAGGAATGAAGGTCACAGGAAGTGATATAGTCTAATCCCCCCTGCCTGCATGAAGATGGCAAAATCAGGACTATTCATGTATTAGCTTTCCCAACTGGGTACCCTTCAGGTGAGTTGGTGTACTGTACTCAGAATCTTTAGCCAGAAAGACCCAAAAGTGCAGGACATATTTTGATTGTTTAGAAAAAAATTGGATTAATAACTATGAATATTCGTCTGTAAATGTGTCTACTTTATAACCACAAGGTGTGTTCATTAAATTCCGAGACTAGTCCCATAAATTTAAATAAAATCACCTGATTTAAATTTGGCTGCCATCCCCTTCAAAGTAGTTCCCTTGGGGAGATGTACACAGATTCTAGCACTTCTTCCATTTTTGTAATGCCTCCTGGAAGTCGCATTCTTCAAGTCTGTCAAGCACTTTTTGTGATTCATGCTTGAGATCCTCCACCATGCCAAAATGGCGACCCTTCAGCTTCAATTTCAACTTTGGAAACAGAAAGAAGTCACAGGGGGCCAAATCTGGTGAATATAGGTGATGAGGAACAAAGATCATGTGGTTACAGGTGCAAAACTGGCGTGTTGTGAGAGCTCTGTGAGCTGCTGCATTGTCGTCATGGAGCAGCCATTCAACATTGGTTTTGGTTGGCAATATTTCTTTATTTTATAAATGAGCGGATATACGTGCTAACTAAAACGTCTGTAACACAGGACTCAATGAAGATAGTGCTTTGAAACGTTGTGTAGCTTCTCCTCAAGGTAGTTATACATCATTGCTGTGCGTGCATGGCATTTGCGTGATCCATTTCCATTTTTCCACAGCGAGTACAGTCTCGGAATTTAATAATTGCACCTTGTATGTTGTTATTCATCATAAAATCCCAACTGTATAATTATGCTGTAACGCATAACAAATTCTGGAAACTATATTCAACAAATAATTTTCAAGAGGACCGACCCCTGAGTGCCTCAGGGGTCGGTCCTTTCACCTCTCCTGTTTAACATTT
>JANHFO010005254.1:18645-30097 GCA_032468095.1 Pareas carinatus
GTTTAATTGTAGCAAAATTATTAAAGTTAGTTTAATTATTACAAAATAATTGAAGTTTCTTTAAGTATTACACATTTAGTGTGTTATTTGTTACTGCTTGAGCGAGAGACAGAGAGACAATGAGATACACAGAGAGACAGAGAATGAGACACACACACACAGACAGAATGAGTCACACACACACACAGAGGCAGAGAGAGAATGAGAGACAGAGAGACAAACAGACACACACAGACACAGAGAGAAACTATATAATTATACAAAAATAAACAAATAATCTCCAGATTTTCCTGCAGATCACCAAATTTTTCTCATAACCTGCTGGTGGGCCGCAGCCCACAGGTTGGCGATCACTGCTTTAAGTAGCTGTTGATCAGATTCAGAAGTTTAGATCTTCCTCTTGAAGACAATTTAATCGTCTTTGCATGTTTCAATCAGAAACCGGTTCTCAAGATTGTTGCAAAATACACTAACACTTTTCCAGGACCAAACTATTTTTTTATTGTCTATTACTTTTCTTTTCTTCACAGCTTGGCTTTTAAGAATGGTACAAAATTTACATTACCTTGTTTTTCTTTTTAATCATTGCAACTTGGCTTTTTTGAGAGTAAGAATGGCACAAAAAATACAATCTGGATTTTCAAGGCTCAAACTGAATTATCTCAAATAGTATGCCACACTGATTCTAATCACATGTAGGCTAGCACTTGCACTTAAATCATGGCACAGGCTCTGTCAACTGCCAACTTCTTCCTTTAGCCCCTGAAGGTGCATTTACCTTATCTCCAATCAATAAGGGAGACTATCATAAATCATTCTTAGCTGTATTGATTATTTGTGTTTCCCCTTTTAATCCAGCATGTACAGCAGCTGCAGCCTTGCTGACATTGGAAAGGAGTACTGAATGTGTTCAGAAAAGCACCAACTGGGTATTTCAGACAAATGCATAATGGAGAAGTTTTACTAACTTTTTAATTTTTTGCCATTGCAAAGAAACCTATGGAATGCATGTTTGCTCACTAATGATCACTAATGGTCACTCAATCTAAAACTCAAACTCAAACTCAAGGCCTGTGGGTCACATCTAGCCTGCGGCCTCCCTGAATAGTGGTGCTAATAGGGGGACAGCTCTCTGGGGGGCTGCAGTGGTTGTGGTAGGCGGCAGCAGCCCTCAATGAAATTGAGTTTGACATCCCTAATCTAAAGGAAGCATCATGTAATCTTTGAATGTAAACTTGACCAGATATGGAGGCACCTACTGTGCCTTCACTTGACCAGATTTGTGCTTCTGAGCTGGCTTGTACAACTGGTACTTCCTCAAAATTGTTTTTCCTGGTTTTGCACAAGAATATAGTGGTGTAACAGTGAAATGACAGACCTAAGAACTGCTTTCAGGAACTCAAAAGGTTACACACTTTGTTAAGCCTGTGTTGGACAAAATGAGGGTATAGGACAGAAGTACATAAAGAACCTCGACAAAATCCTGGTGTCTAGTCCTGCTGTAGCCTCAGGATTAGCAAATATTCATTGGTGATCTTCTAAAGAGGGCTGCAAAGCTAGAAATTTCAGACCTTTTCTTTGCCTAATATAGGCTTAAGCCAAATAATCTAGGCCAGTATACAAATATCTGAATAAAAAAAAAGAAATAATACTATTTGACAGCAATTCGTAACAGATTAAAGCAGAATAAAGATTGGCAACTGGGACAGCAAATTTTACTAGGATATAATGTTCCGCAGAGTCAAGGAGTCAGTGAACGATGGACTCCAATCCTGAATCCAGCCCCCCATTAAATTACATGGGGTTCCTCTCGAATAAGTTCTTCCTTAATTGCCAGTTAATAGCCCTCCACTGAGAATGAGAAGCTAGGCAGCTTTTACTGGGATGTTGCTATTCCCTAGAAAAGCCTTACCCCGAAACACGCTACTCCCCAAAAAATCGCCCGGGCTCCATGGTGGCAACCTTACTTGGAGTCAAGTACTCGGCGACTTCTGACTCTACAAGGGCCGGGCCGCAGGCGTACCAAACTGAGGGCACCGCCGCCAGCGGCTTCCTCTCTCCGGGCCCGCTTCGTCCCGAGACCCTCCTGTCGCTTTGCGACCGCCGCTGGAGGGGAAGCCCCGGCTGCCAAAGGAAGGCGGAGTCGGAAGCGCGAAAGCAACGCGGCCGCTGCAGGGCGGGCCCGAGAGCGGCTGGGGGAGGGGATTAGAAACTGGCGGCGGCGGCTGCTCCTGCGAGAGGTGGCCGGAGCAGAGCGGCTGGGCAGGCGGGCGAGCGGAGCGGTCTTTTTCCGAGCGGCTGCGCCGGGGGGCGCGCGGGGCGAAAGAGACGGGCGACCGCGGCAGGGAGGGAGCGGTAGCGGGCAGCGCAGGGCTGCGGGCGCGGAGCAGGCAGCCACAACCGCGGCGCGAGTGAATGAGCTGCTCCCCGCCCGCCACCTCTTCCTGCTGCGTTCCCAGACGGAGCCGGCGGCTCGAGGTCGAGCTCGGACGTGGACGCCGCGACGCCCAAAATGGACGGTTTCGCCGGCAGTTTGGGTAAGTTGAGGCGCCTGGTAATGGCTCGGGGCGGCCGGGAGCCAAGTCGGTGGCGGGCGGGCGGTCCGTCGGTCGGGGCAGCGTTGCCACAAGCGTGTGCGGTGTGTGTGTGTGTGTGTCTGCCTATAAGCCCAGGCCAGGTCCGCTTCCTCCCTCGGATTCTTCAGCGCGGAGGGGCGGTGGAGGGACTTGGGCGACGCGAAGCCGCCTCAGGCTCCTCCTTGATCCTCAAGGTGAATGTTTTTCGCGGTAAAGTGGAGCGGCGGTAACCCTGACCTTCCTCCCTACGGGCTATCTGCCGAAGGCGATCGTCTGAAAAATGAGATGTTGGTGAATGTTGAGAGAAAAGCGTGGATGTATTTCGGCAAAAAAAAATTTACAAATTGAAACGAGTAGGGTAACTTAAGGACATTGACTAAGATACTGGGATGTTGTATATAAATCGGATAACGCACAAATTAATTGCTGTTTTCCTGGAGCGAAGTACCTACTAATTACACTTGACTTTATCATTCAGTTGCTCTCTGTTTTAAGCGAAAGGCGAGCACCACTTCTTCTGTCACCATCCTGCTGTTCAGACCTCTCCAACGGCAGTCACGGTGCTGATAAAATCATATCTAGATGCACAAAAGGTCATTTCTATGGAGAGGAAAGGGATAGTATCTTTAATACCTTGACTAAAATCTTTTTCCATGCCTGTTTGGTTCCTTCTGTCTTAGGAGTTGCTGTACTCACTTTTCTCCTCCAAACTTACTGCCAGTCAGTCAGTCTCTCTCTCTCTCTCTGGAAATTATTGCATTGAAGTTATTGTAGGTGAACCTGTTACTTGCCCATAGGTAGTGAATGCAAATTACTATTTCTACTTACTTCCAGAGCAGCCTCCTTTTTTGCCTAAATTACAGATGGAGGAGGGAGGGACAAAGAGAAACAAATGGGCATTTATTCCCTCCCCATTTTAAATTTCAGAAAAACTTACAAAAACCCCTCTTAATATTTTATTTTACAGTAATGAACGCAATAAAACAAGAACTCATATTTGTTATATTTCCCTTAAAATACGATCATGTAATAAGATTTTTATCAATTAGAGTGCTACCAGTTCTTGTACCCAAATAGTGTATGGAGGACAAAACAGTGCAGTACAAACCCTCAAATGCGAAAAGAGCAAGATACATTTCTACTCATCTTGTGCATTGCTAATTTTCACCAAAGAAGGAATGAGGATTCGGTGCCTTGTTTGCTTATGAGCTTTTCTATTGCCAGTTTTTACTCTAGGGCCAGTGGGTCATTTTCACCTGGATTCTTGAGCCCTAAATATTTAAGGACGTTAAAATTGTTTCATTGCATATTGATAGTTTCTTCTGAATTGTGATTTTTTTCCTGTAACATATCGAACAGAATTTATAATAGTTTTTTTTAAAAATCTGCTCCTTTGTAGAAAAATTAACACATTGTAAAAGAAAATTAATTAGTCATATTATAATAAATAAGCAAATAATAATTGAAAGAGTAAATCAGTGTTTACACACTGCATTATATGTTCTTTAAATATCAAAGTCAATTTAGACTAATAAGTGGTGATATGAAAATGAACAATGCGTTTATTCCAATTTTCCAGAAATTGTTGGATTTTTCCCTGAGAAAAATATTCCTTTTCTATTTGCTTCAACATTTCTTATTTTTTTTACATCTTTGTACAAGATGATAAAACATTGTTTTGAGATATGATCCTGATTTGACCTATGTTGGATTGATGCCTATAAAAAGGCTGTGCATTTAGACCTAAATTAGGTCTTGTGCTTATCTAATTTGCAAGTAACTCTGGAGGGAGGGAAAAGGAAGAAGAAATCCCTGAAAAAGAAAGTCATGAAATACTAAGCTCTCCTATCAAGAGAGTCTTCCCACAGGACATTTGTCAGTTTACTTATGGTGAGCCAACAAACAAAACTTAAAGGAAAAGCAAGGAGGAAGGCAGATAATCATAAGTTTGAATGCATTTACCTTGATTCACTGCAGCAACGGGCTCATAGGGCTATGTGACTGTGAAAGAGGTGACTGGTTATTAAGAACCATTGTGGAATTCGTTTTGAAGAGGCAAGGACCTGGTCCCAAAAACAGGTGGTAGTGGTGGCTCAAACCAGTGGAGGCAAAGAGAATGGATACATGAATAACTTGAGTTTATGTAAAGTAGGTCTTATGAAACCTGGGAATTATCAGTATAGTGCATATAATTAGTTTTGTGGTTTCTAATCATACCTCTGAACTGTTTTCGAACAGACTGAAATTACAGGCCCATATTAATGCATATGTTGTAGATAGAAAAAATGGAGTATCCTAAGCCTAAATATTCAAGAAAAGCATGGTAATCATTACTCCAATCAATTATAGTTCTAATTTTTTTTTTAACATTTAGGAGTATAATTGATTAGAGTAAAGATACCATATTTGTATTCATTGCAATAGCTTGAGTCAAGAATTAGATATAAGATTAGAGGTAGATAATAGATACGTATCACTTTTCCTTGTCACTGATTTGAAAGTAGTTTGAAAAAAGCTTGATGCTTATTTAATCTCTTGCAACAGTGTAGCAAGTTTTCTGGGTATAAATGGAAACTCAGTTTTTAAAAGGGGACTCCATTCTTTTTTTTAAATTGTTGCTTGACTGTAGAATGTCCTTGCCTCCATTGCCTATTGCTTTTAACTTTTACTTCCATATATTTGTTTCGTAATAGCATGGCAGTAAAGATAAATTAAAATGTTCATATAGGACTAATACCACAGCGGCATGAATGAAGATCTGGTTCCATTTTTCTTGGAAAAATATTTTTGATAGTCTTGGAATGCTTAATCAACACCTTGTTTATCTGTCCTTTCTCTCTTTTTTATCCATATTATCATTTTAATTTTCATGGAAATGTATTACCTAAATTAGGTTTTCATGTAAAGAGTTGGTGCTACTGCATTATTGAATTTAGTTTTAATGTTTTAAGGTAGAAGACTTAGCAGAATACAGGATAAACATTTCTGTTTCAGCTATATCTTTTTATCATTCATGAAATATTTTTATATGAGTTTGTGGAGCAAAATGAAAAGGGGGTTAGAGATTCAGCATCTGAATGTCGAAGTCATTTGATGAATCAGTGGTTGGAAAACTAGGTCAGTGTCCCATTGTAGAGCTAGTTGTCCATTTCTAATTTTCTAAACTACTTGCTCATACTTGCTGTTTCAGGAGTAGAAAAAGTTAAATTATGTTAAGGAATTTCATTAAAAAATCATTATATTTACATGAGATTTTATTGTAGAAAGTGAAACCTGAACTAAGATTGTAGAAACAATTGTCAGATTTCTTTTAATGAAGCTTAAGTGTATGGTAGAATCCAGAAAGTTCTTTTCCTCTGTTGAAATTTTTTTGGTAAGGATTCAGCTTTAAACACTTTTAGTGGAACCATGCAAATTACTACTGTAATGCTGTACTTTATTACTTTATGAAGATAATAATACTGGCCTACCTGAGTGTAGTGTTTTAAAAAGATTTAATTTTATCAGCTGCATTTTTTGCTTGTTCATTTTAAAACATATTTTCAAGGCAAGATTCAGAATAATAAAAATATACTATTCCCAGACTTCTATTTTGAGCCAAAGCCTATTGTTTTAGACCCAGTTTGGCAAACCTATGGCACGCATGTCAGAGAGGGCATGCACGAGCCGAGTCATCCCAGAGTTGTGCATGCTCAGAACCAAGTTGCCCCTGAACCGTGCATGTGCAGAAGAGAGTAGGGATGCTGGGCGATGATGTCATGGGGCCATGCGCACGTGCAGAAGAGAGTAGTGGCATTGAACGATGATGTTATAGGGCAATGCGCAGAAAGAGTAGCATCGGCACCTGGCAATGACGTTATGACTCATCCGAGCACTTGGTGCCCAGAAGATTAGCCATCACTGCTCTAGAGTCTAGATGATACAGGTTTGGATTTCATTTTAATTTCTATGGCTTGAAATTTAGATTATTATGTTTCTCACATTAGTGCACATATGTCCCGCTCCAATTTAATATGTTTATACAGCCTCCGTGGTTGTTTAGTGATTTGGGGAGTAGCCTATCAGATTTACAAAATTACAGACTAACAGAGTTAGAAGCGACCCTGGAAGTCTTCTAGTCCAGCCCTCTGCTTAAGCAGGAGACCCTGTACGGTTTTGGACAAATGACTGTCCAATTTCTTCTTAAAAACCTTCAGTGATAGAGCACCCACAACTTCTGGAGGCAACCCATTCCACTGATTAACTGTTCTCACCAACGGAATATTTCTCCATAATTCCCTGTTGGATCTCTCTTTGATAAGCTTCCATCTATTACTTCTTATCTTGCCCTTAGGTGCTTTGGACAGTACATTGACCCCCTCCTCTCTGTGTCAGCCCCTCTAGAAGACTGCTATCCGATCACCCCTAGTTCTTCTCTTCATACCCACTTCCTGCAACCATGCATTATGCATTTGACTTTGTGTGTGACATCACAGTTTAGGGATGCTGCGGAAATTTTGATCTTGAGGGGATAAATCACTCAATGTCAAATAACCCATTAATACTTTCTTAAAGCAGACAGAGGGACTTCTGATTAACATAACATCAGGCCCAAAGATATGCTATATAAGATAGTGTCCCCTATGAAAATGTAGTCTCATAGTCAGGGGAACTCTGACTTCTTCCAGATGATGGCAAGTATAACTTTGCCTGCTGTAGTCTGTTGCACTGGATATGCTTATTTTGAAGGCATAATCATCTATTGATGCTAACGAAAGCCTTAAAATATGTTTGATGATGACTGTCTTTGAAAGGTGCCTGGAAATCTCAATATCATGTCTTAAGAACAGAATTATCTCAGGGAAGAAATTGGTAACTTGCTATTTAGCCAGTTTTTCTTTTATAAACCACACACAACTGTATTTTAAAATTTACATTTTTATGAGTTTTGCAATACATTTCTCCAAAGCACATACAAAAGCAGAGATAAGAAGAAAATATACTAAAAGAGGCATATTAATGAACTTAACAAATAGAAAATATAAATAGGTCCATAATTACGCATGAATAAATTGGTATTAAATAAATTTAGAACTCGACGTGCGTATATCTGTAATAATGAAAAGCAAACAAGAACATAACCAAAATAACCAGTATAATCACACATATAAATACAACTTGGTCCTGGTCTGAAAGTTAATTAGTATAACAACATATTTATTTAAATTATCTTGAATGTGGACCTCATTTTTTTAGAATGTTTGGCAGATAAAACATAATTTGCAACATGTTATTAAGCCTGGCAAGCTCTGTCTGTTATTCCATATTCTGTCAAATAATTTTTCCTGGACATTTTGAAACTTGCGATCAAAGGGGCACAGGAAATGAACATATAATGCTCTATTTGTTCTTCTTAACTAAACATGTGTGACTCATGGAAAGATTACGCTTTCTATTTATGAGTATCTTTATTTTAACATTGAGATAGATTGCCATATCAAAGTGCATTAAATGTTAAATTCCTACATTTCTAGATAACCTAAAGAATATTTGCTGTATGTGTCTCTTTTGAAAAGAAACTGTTCAAGATAATAAAACCCTGCTGTAACTTGCATCTTGAATGGATTTGATTGCATTGACTATGTGAAAATATATGTTATTGGTTTTTCTAATAAGTAAAGCACTTCTTAGTACAATGTGAAACTTTGGTTTGAAGGCAATTCAAGTTTTTGAATTAATGTGATGTGTTAAGTCAATATCTTTAAATTGATTAAAAGGTTTGATGGACGCAAATGTTTTTGTTTAATTTGCAACTTGACTTAGAATGTGACTGATTAGCACATTCCAGTGGTTTTTACTATAAATGAGGTATTGTATGATAGATATGATGGTGTGCTCATTTCTTAATTTTTTCTTAGCAGCTTTTAAATGACCACATACTATAAACTATGTAATTTCTATGAATGAGAAGCGCCAGCGGTCTCATCCTTGCCGCCTCCTGAGTTTTGCTCGCCGACCAATGTGCCAGTCCTCCGACCACCATAGTCCTTCGATCCGCTGCACGTCTCGCTAGCCCAGCTGGCAGAACACGAAAAGAGAAGGCAGGACAGGGAAGGCCTGGAGAAGGAAGAGCCTATCGCCTGAGTGGCTTTCTGGTGCAGGGTCGACGGCCGTCCCACTTTGGAAGGCATGCACACAATGGCCTCACTTCCACCCATCACTTGGTAGAGACCTGCGGCTTACTGTGATTGTTTTGTGGGGATCCTGTTTTGTTGGAGCAGCCTTCTCTGAAAGCCATTGTTCGATCGTTGAAAGCCTGTTTTGTCTAAAACTTTTAACTAAGAAACTTTCCTCTTCCCAGCTGATCAGTACACTGCCGCCGAACAACTGAGCTGTCAGGCAAGCCCCATGCCCCAGCTGTCTGCCCCAGCTTGGGAGGAGACTCCTCTGGGTATCTTCTGTCTCCTCCCTCATTACAGCAAACAAGTATTCCCTTTACCCCGGTAAGACATCGAATATAAGATGCACCCTGAATACAGGGACACTAAAATACAAAAAAACTGTGTCTTATAATCAATATAATACGGTATGTTGATATTTTTTGTTTTTCTCAGGATCCTTTTTCCTCATTTTTTATAAAGTCATTTTTTCACCTGTTCTTAACGTGAATTTATTGTACAAAGTTGAAGCCTGATAATGTGATGGGTATATTGAGACTTTAAGAATTGAAGTCTGTGTAAAGGTAACATGATTCCACATTCTTCATCTATATAAGAAAATTGACATCAGCTTAAACCTTATCAGCGTAAGATTTAACAACATCAACAACAGCAACAAAAGATTATGAATAGTTGAACACAAGATAACACACATTGCATTTCAAATATGGGGTAGATTGGTAGATTTTTATTATCTTTTATTCTTGAAATGTATAGATTTTTTCTTGCACTTGTATGTAAAGGACAAAGAGGGCTAAAATTAGATGCTTCATACTTGACATGCCACGTCTATTTGGTTACTTAAAAATGTCAAAAGAATGCTTTCTTGGACATTCCTTAACTTTCATGAATGCTGCTACTCCCTGGTTTTTGTAGACAACTATTCCTGCATTGATCCACAATCTTGTTTGATCTTACTAGAAATTTAAATCACAAAATGGGTCTCATAATATATAGTTTGTATTTTTAGTTGCCATTTTGACTTGATAAGGTTTTGCTTTTTTTAATCTAGATTGAGAAATGATAACAAACTGTCCAGCCTATAATTTTTATTTTGCAAATAACGTTCAGATGAGTTGAAAATTGGGGAACACGTTATTGTTGGTATACAGTAATAGGATAAATTTCATAAGTGACAGCTGATTTTATCATGGTTCCCATCTTTTGCTAAAGATCGGGGAATACACAGTATTTAGGTTTAAAGCTGGTCGAAGAAGATTTCTTGCTTCAGAAGGGTGAATGAATTAATCCTCCTTAATTTCTTGGAATAGTTATTATTTCCATAGGACCTAAAAAAATGTTCTGCTTAATTCATCTACTGTTTCTCTCTTTTTAAAGTATAGCCTACTCATACCATTTTAACAATTTGGAATTTTATGAGCTTTTCTAGTGCATCCAACTAAATTGGCAGCTATTCAGCTATGTCCTGGGAAAATGGGAACTCAGAGGCTCATTTGATTGAAGAAACATTTTCAGAAGCATTAGGATCAGAAATATAATTGACCTTGAAGGTTGACTTTTTTAGTTAGTGTGTGCATAGGATTATAAAAATACTGATTATTTATGTGATTATCAAATAGCTACAATAGCTGGTCATAGGTTCACCATCACTGTCCTAGACCATGCAAAATTCAAAAATGTTAAAGAATTCCTGGAAACTTGGCACTCAGGCAAATCAACCATCAACAGGCACATAGAGATAAACAATATTACATGCTATTCAAGAAAGAAAATAAAAGGCTACAAGGGAAACAAAAAAAGAACACCTCCCTCACCAGCAATCAAATCCCAAATAAGCAGATATTAAAAACATAATTAACATAAGATGAACAAGCAATAAACAATGGCCTAATCAAGGAACTACCAGGAGAAAAAAAACAACACTTTCACCAACAGTGACTAACAAGCTGTTGTATCTAAATAGAGCAAACTCCCTTCCGTACTAGCACTAAAGATGTTACTTAGTTGATGATAAAATATCTGCAAGCAAACAACAAAGCTCAGGGAGCACCAAGGGTTCCATAGTTCAACCCTAAGTTACTGCTATTCTCTTTTATTGGTATAAATTGCATGATAGTAGGAAAAATTATTACGCAGGAAGAAATTGGAAAGAGGAGTTCTGGGGAAAGCTTTCTATTTTGGAAACTAGCCTAAGACTATTAATGACTTATATAGTTTTGTCATTGTAAGTAAGTAAGTGAACTATGTTACCACTGTTGTTCAAAGACCATTTTTGTAAAAAAAAATAGTCATTTGCAATGTTCTCCTTCCCAACGACTGCTTTTTTCCCCTTGTAAAGCTTCCACTGTCTCTAATCGGTTTCTTATTCTTACAGGTGGTTGCTTTTGCCAAGAGAGGTAGAGATAGAGATTTAATTCCCTCTCTATGCTCTAAATGCACTTTAATGTACCCATGCCAGATGTTACAGAGGTTTATGGGCCTAGGTATACGAACGCATCATAGGTAGAATCTGTTATTGCAGCCACTTCAGGGGTGAGCAAAATGAATCCCAGATAGAATGTTCCTGTTTCCTGAACTCCCATCCCTCGTAACTGAAAACTAATGACATGACTTCCTACTAATTTGCGATAGGAAATGCAGGAAAATCTATATATATAAAAAATTAGACCCGTTTTACCCGTTTGTGTCTGGTAGGTGATCCCGGAAAGTACTGAACCA
>JANHFO010005254.1:36948-47578 GCA_032468095.1 Pareas carinatus
CTGTCCTGCGCACCATCCTTGTACCCAAGGAACCTGCTTGCAGCCAACACTGGTTACAAGCCAGGGGTGCTCTGACAGTATATATTAAAATGATATATAGGTCTAGGTGTTTTCGGGTCTTTCCCCATGTAGGATAAAGTATCGTGGCAACGTTTCAGCAAGGTCTCACTCACCATCTTTAATTTTACATAAATAATAAACCTTTTGATTTAACCTATACAATCCATAATAATCCATATCAAATAAACTGTTTTCAATTTTATCACTTTAAAAAACTTTCTCAATTTCTTGGCAAGAAGCCAAAAGCACCAGCTTGAAGATGGCAAATGACACCTTGCTGAAACGTCACCAAGATACTCTCTATTCTACACAGGAAAAGACCCGAACACACCTAGACCTACATATCCGTACTCGTGAAAATCTATGAAAATAAAATGATATAATATCTACATACATTTAGAAATTAAATTAAGAAATTGAGAAAGTTTTTTAAAGTGATAAAGTTTATTTGATATGGATTATTATGGATTGTATAGGTTAAATCAAAAGGTTTATTATTTAGGTAAAATTAAAAGTTAAGAAATGTATAAAATAGTAACTGGGGGTTGAGAAAATATGTAAAGTGATAAATTTGAAAAAGGGGAATTTTAGATAACAATTGATTTGAATATTTTAATTTTCTGAACATGGAAAGGATCCAAAAAGTGCAATTTAGAAAGATTACACTTCTAATTTGAAAAAGAGACTGGATGCAAATTAAGTTAAGATGAGTGAGGATGCAAGAAGAGGAGGAGCAGGAGGTAGAAGAAGAACAGCAGAGAAGAAAAAGAGAAAGAAAAGCAAGAAAAACGAATTGTTTTATACGATCACTTTATTTTCTTTCTTTTTTGTCCTTTCTTTTTCTTTTTCTCCTTTTCTCTGTGTATGTTCATTTAATATTGAAAACAGAAAAATATTTACGAAAAAGAAACTCGGGTATGAAAATATCTCGGGCGTGTAAAGTCCTAATGATTCCACTGCATCAGAAGGACCTCCTTTACCTGTTGGTATGTTCTGGGATGGTTCTTCCCGGAAGCTCCCTCCAGAGACCAACATTTGAGAGGGATATGACACATCCTTCAATGCATCAGAACGTATAGCAGCCACAGCCGTGAAGGGCTCCTGAGCCTGAAAAACGGGCCGAGATAAAAAGGGAAAGAGTGTATTTATGTGTAAGATATCCACTTCACAATCCCCTCTGGAAGAAAGACTGAACTTTTCAGATGTCCTGAAAAATTAAGAGCGAGCAATGGAATAATTTGCCTGAAGTGGAAACCAAATCTCTGGATGTAATTAAGAATTCACAAAAGAGGACCATGTTTTTCATGCTGCTACTCTTTTGATCAACTCGTGGTGATCAACTCCTTTCACTTGCGTCTTTTCCTGGTCTTTATCCTCCCATCTGATTCAGGAAGAAGCCTTCTGCTGGAGCTACAGAATGGGCACTGATCTCTGCTCCACACCCTCACACCCAACTGTTGTCTCTTAGGGCAGGATGTCCAGGAACTATTCCAGGATTAAAAGGTTTAAAATCTCAGCTTTTGTATCCCTTTTGGGCTTTGGCCACTGTCTGAAAAGATAGCACTGTTGGCTGCAAACCTCTCATAGGCGGATGGTCACCTCAGAGCAAAGGTCAAGGGTAGCTACTGTTACACAGATGTGGTCTCAGGTTCAGCTTATGGTCACTCACTGCCACACTCACAGGCCTTTTACTGATTATTTTGGCTCTTACACTCAAATCCACACTTACCCAGAGTCCACTACTAGAAGCTGCCAAGTCTGGGATCCAGTCCCAAAAGAAAAAGGGGTCTAGGTGTGCTTTAGGACCTCTTTTTATCCCTCAGAGTTGGTGGGGAGGGGCTTTCCAGTCAGACCGAACTCCCTTGGGGAGGGGCTTTCCATGTGCTCAGGCTCATTGTTCCATTAACGACTTCCTGGATTATCCACCCTGCTTACCTGGCCTTGGCCCTGCTAGGCATGGTGGCAGGCACTTAAGCCTCACACATTCCTTCTCCTGGCATAGAGTTAAACAGGAGATGCCACAAAATGGGTCTCACTACAGGTTTTTGTATGTATTCATGCCAATAGGTTTGCTGTCCAGTTTGCATGGAGGTACAAAATTTTAGGAAAACAGATATAAAACATCGAAAGACTGAAGAGATTAATACAAATGCAAATCATACAAACAGATGAATTTGAACAATTTTCCTTCCCCAGAGTCCCCAAATCAGGTAACCAAGATGTGAGCCAAGACCAGTTCCATCCCTCCGCATCTTGGGAGATGTGTGAGGCCAGAGTCTTAAGCTTGTCTAGTTTTGCTTCAATGTAATTCTCATTGTTGGTTAAGATTAAAACAGGAAAGACCTTTAAAGGATTCACAACCCTGACCCGCCCTTAATAGCAGATAATCAATAGCCACACGGTTTTGAATAACTGCAGTCCTGATGTCTGCCATTTCTTCTGTCTGAGCAGCAATGAAGGAGGATGTGAGGTTGACATTTTTGGCTACTAAGGAAAGGTGTTGGAGACAAAGAGTTTAACAAAAGATGTGTCCTTTTTTGTTGAAATCTGGAATGGCAGGTCCCAATGACCTGTGAGTGCCATAACCTTGCAGTAGCACTTGCAATTTTATTGCACATGGAGAAGGCTTCCATCCATTCAGAAAAGCCAGTTTTGAAATTGGCATTTCAGGCAATTAGCAACAATGTGCTGACCCCTTTGCTCCTGATTGGACCACATTACAACCAGATGTATTTTCGTCAAGATTTTCTCTGCTCTTTCAAGAGCTGTGCTGTGCAAGTCCAAAACAATCTGTTCCTGTTTCCCCACATTAGTTATCCCAACTACTGTGTTTCCACGAAAATAAAACACGGTCTTATATTACTTTTTGCTCCCAAAGGAGCACTAGGTCTTATTTTCGGGGGGGTGCCTTACTTTGGGGAAAACACGGTAGATCCCCCACCCCCAAATAATAACACACACACCCCCGCGGCTCCTTACCTGATTGAGCGGGGTGCAGAGAAATGGGGTGGGCTGAAACCTAGAGCCCTCCGAATTTGCGCGCTTGCAGACACCCAGGAAACAGCTGAGAAGCGCTTTGGAAGCGCTTCGGGTAGCCGGCAAACACGCGGATTCCGAACCTCCCAGCTGGCTGCAAATGCACATACTCGAAGCGCTGCAGTTTTCAGCCCACCCCATTTCCCTGCACCCCGCGCAATCAGGCAAGGAGCCGCCCGGGGGGCGGGAATTGTTATTTGGGGTGGGGGTGGGCGATGTGCCGTGTTTCCCGGAAAATAGGGCATATAAATAGGGTCTTATTTTCAGGGGATATCTTATATTCCTCCGAGGGAAAAATGTGGGTAGGTCTTATTTTCGGAGGATGTCTTATTTTCAGGGAAACACGGTAGATGAGATTTCTGAGAATATATTTTACACAAGACTGATTCAGTAGCGCTTTCATGGTTTCATTTTTAAGAAAAATAAAAGAATAAAAGAGGGAATTTAGACTAGATAATAGACGACTGGATAACTGGCCAGAATAGAATAAAACTTGGGTGATACATTAGTATTGTATTTTTTGAATTTATAACCTCTAATGAAAAAATAATACAGTGAAAATACAATTAAAAAGAACAAAAGCATCCACATTCTCCTGTCTTTCAACTTAAACCCTGTTTATATGCCAGAAGTCTGCATAAATAAAACTAGTTTTTGCCTGCTGACAATAGGGAAGAACAGTCTGACCTCTGTGGATGACACCAAAAGTCTGTCTTAATTGTGGTAACTGGAGAATGGTGTTTCTTAGTGCCTCAATTACCTTATAAGGCAAGATATATATTTTTAAAGGTAGTCTGGATTCAGATCATGGAGGACCTTATAAGTAGCATTTTGAATTATGCCTGGAATCTGATTAGCAATCAGTATGTTTCTTAAAAAATAAATCACACTCTTCCCATCACCAAAATCATTCCAGTTTAGCCACAGCTGAAAACTGAGCGGAGACAAGAAGAATTTGCAGACAAGAAGAACTTGCAGCACAATGTGCTTAAGCTTTCAAAGGAATTACACCCTATACAGTACTGGCTGAATTCCTTGATTTATTTTTTGAATCTTCAGTTTTTATATATTTTTATTCCAGTGTTTCTTATTTGGCAACTTTAAAGTATAGGAACTTCAGCTCCTAGAATTCTCCAGCCAGGGTAAGAAACATTTTAAACTTACCATAGTTGAGAAACATTGCTTTATCCAGTTAATTTCTGACATAAGACTTGGACAGGATCTTTTTTTCGTTCATTCATTCATTTAGCAAATCTTAGGTCCTCCTCAGACTATTATACTGAAAGTTGGATGTATAATAAATGTCGCCAACACTGTTTTAGGTTATTATAGGAGAGAGTCTGGAAGCAATCAACATTGTCTTGCATACCAAACCCCTATACTTCTCTGCAGAGTTCTCGTGTCTTTTTCCTGCCATAGGGACATAATATTTCCCAAGTGGGTGATTAAATATGCACAGCAAAAAAGCCTATGTGCAGGTAAATCATGATATTATTTCTTTTTTCTCTTTCTAAGGAAAAGAGGTTGACTGAGAGGTTGCCTTCCTTTCTCCTCTTCCTCCCTCTCACATGATCATTTTTGGATTGATTTTCTAGACAGCAGGCTGTCTTGCACTACAACAGTTCCTTTTTATAGGAACTAGGATGTTGACACATGCTAGTGAGTTTTGGGTTATGCTGATTCAAATAACTGATTCTACAAAGTATTTCTCTACCTTTCTGAAAGTCAGACATCTAAATGCTAAAAGAAGGAGTGTTGAAAAGGATAAAATGAATAAGCAAAATCAAATAATTCATATGCTAAAAGATGCATTTTTTTGTTCCTTGTTTAAAAAAATATATATTTAAAAATACAGCAGAAATCAATCAAGCTTCAGAACTGTATTAAATGTGAAACTTCCAAAAACAATACATTTATCAAAGGTAGATGAATCAGAAACAACAAATATTGTGGATGTTGTTGTTAATTTAGTTACGAGAGGGATTATATCAGGGGTCTCCAAGCGCTGGCATGGCCCGTTGGAAACAGGGCTGCGCAAGCAGTGGGTAAGGAGGTGAAGCTTCATTTGCACAGGATTAGGTTGCACCATCCCCTCCCTTCCTGCCGCCTGTTACTGCTGGTCTATGGTGCCAGAAAGGTTGGGGACCGCTGAATTATATAGAAAGCTATTTTCCCATTAGACATAGTTCATAATATTTCTTTGGAACATAGAAAATAAGTCTAGAGAGGCACAATAGTTTATATACATTTCAAGTAAATTAGTTATTTTATGCAGAACTACAGACCCAATGAATTCAAGATGGTTTTTTAAAGTAATAAATTCCCAAAACCAATAGAAGGAAAACAAAGATAGTTGAGTGAGGTTTTTTCTTTTTGTAATTACAATATGACATCATAATTTGAAAGAAGAAAAGTAATTTACAGAACAGACCTAAAAGCAGTGGAAAAAAAAGCCGTAAGAAAGTTGTGAAAAAAATCAGATTACAAATGAAAAAAGGTATATAGAAAAGATAAACCAAGGATTAGTATTCATGGAAAACTATGAAACACAATTATGTTTAAAAATAGAATACAAAACAATATAATTAGTGATCTATTTATGAATAATTATTGAGATGGTACAAGAGTTGAATGAGTTATTATTATAACAGATATGTTTTGAGAATCTGGTAAGAGATGAGGGATAGTTGAAAAACTTGAATAGATTATTTTGTGCTAAGAAAGGAAATACTTGTCAGTAAAATGCATGACTACGTGTCACATTGTAGTGATTTGCCTCAGACAAAATAAGCACAAATACAAGTTCAAAGGGAATACAAGTAGTTCTCACTTAATGATGGTGACCAGAATTTTCATCACTTTTCTAAGTAATGCAGTCATAAAGCCCAACACATGTCTATGCCACTTAGCATGTGCTTAGCAGTTGCCATTGTTAAGCAAATCTCATACCCTCATTAGTATAATGGTCACCATTTGTCACCTCCCACCAGCTTCCCCATAGACTGCTTGCTGGAGCTGGTTGCGAAGGATGCAGATGGAAATCATGTGACAAGGGATGCTGTGACACTAATAGTGGGCTGATTTCTGGGTAGAGATTACAATGACATGACTATGGGAATGCTGTGATCATTTTTAAGTATGAGGACCCATCATAAATACCACTCGTTTAGCACCTTGAATGGTTTGAATGGTTGCTGAATGGGTTCTGTTAAGTGAAGATGATCTGTATGTAACACTGAAACTTAAAAGAAGATTTCTCAGGGAAGTCTTTATTTTATTTATAACTCTGTGTTGCATCCCAGGAGTCTTCTAGGATGCACAGAGTAATATTTTCAAAAAGAAGATATAAACAAGCACTGCCACTAAAACTATTTTGAAGTGATAAAACAGCATAATGCTGAAAGTAATTTTAAAGGACTACTTAATTTTTAATTTTTAAAAAATTAAATGCCACAACACGAATGCATGATGCAGTCTTTATTCTAGAGAAATGCATATCACAACTTGGAAATTAACAGGTTCTTTGCAAATGTATGTTTTGTGCAGCTACCATAATCAGAGTACTTTTTCTTCAATGCATTTCTGAAATAGTTATTTTTCCCTGATTGTGGCAAATAGCTGTAGCTTGGGTATAGGATGAGAGTGGAGGTTCATTCTCCGAGCTTGTGGTTTAGTTTCCCAACATTTCATTACCAGGCTTGGTAACATCTTCAGCAGAATTTAGGGGATGTCAGTGTCATTGACACAATGAAGATGTCACCTATCCTGTTACCAAAACATCTGGAAATCAACCTACAAGATTGTAGAATGAGCCTTCACCCTCATCCCCCCCTACATATTGCCATTAATCTACTTATAGAGGAAAACTAGATTTTCTTTTCAGGTAGCATATGGGAAAGTTTGTCAGTTGTAAGAAGAATTTATTTTGCTTTGTCTTGATTTTTTTTGTTAGGAGTAGTTTTCTGTTTTCTGAAATAAAATATAGTTTGCAAAAGTCATGTCATTGTTGCTTCTCCGTACTGTATGCGTAAACTACAATTCAGGTTTTATTTGTTTTTATTTAATTTGTATTTCTTTCCCCCTTTTCTTCTGGTCCTCAAAGTGGCATGCTTTAATGTGTTGTTGTTTTAATGTCAGGTAATTATCTCATACTTATTTACTGGTGCTTTAATGAATAAGTCTCTCTGAGGCTAATACAGCTGAATTAGAGGGAAATAAGCAGCTAGGTGACAACTAAATTTAGCTTTTTTTGCTCTTGTTGATAGCTATTTTGGCTTCATAGATTTTAATTTTGTCTCCCTGCAAACTCCTATTTTTTGGCAGAATTGCTTGCCAAAATACTAATATTGAAAATATCTATGAAAAATTATAATTTTACTTTTTACTTTTTAGTATATTCATTTTTTAAGACGCTTTCCCTTTTAAAATGTATTATTAGCTTTAAAACAGGCTTTGTTAGCCTTATGTATTTCTCAAATTAAAGGAACAATCAGTCAGATGTCTTGTTTAATTAATATTGTAGTGTCTCATTGGTCCAGTGCTTATAATCTTTCTCAATGATTCGGACAGATCACCTGCTTATTCTGCTCTGGAAAGATAACTTTGGACACAGTGTACTGTGTTAAAATAAGAATACAATTGGGTAGCACTTTTTTTGGCATTACCAACATCATATTTATTGATGAGATGCTTATCAGCTTGTTGACTTTCTTTTCCTCCATTCATGTGTTAATGATATCAGAAGCATTTACAGATTAGCTTTAGTTGGAGTTTTAACAAAGATGCTTCTTTTTCAGAGGAAAGAATAAAGAAAATTATACTATAAATAACTAATATTGCATAATTGCTTCCTTTTTGTTTTTTCCCTAGTATAAAATCTTACGCCATTAGCTCATCCAAATACAAGGTTTGAAATTCCTTTTGCAAAAAAATCTCCCTCCTGGAAATGAAGCCATCTTGTAACCGCATCGTGAAGTGCATTGTTATAGAAGCAGTGCGACACAATCATCGGGGCATGCTGACTTCCGGTGTGGTGTTGGTTCACAATAATGCTTGCCCGCACACTGCTAGGCGCACCCAAGGTCTTTTGGAGCAGTTCCATTGGAATGTTTTTGATAATCTCCCCTATAGCCCAGATTTGTCACCTCTTCTGACTTCATTCCCAGGAGGGAGATTTCTTTGCAGAAGGAATTTCAAACCTTGTAAGATATAATGAAAAGTGGCTCATTTTCAATGGCGATTATGTCAAAAAGTAATGTAATATTGTAGTTTTCTAATGTGTATAATAAAAGTTCTGTATATGTGTGTGTCTGTTATTGATAACCAAACGGAGGTTTTTCCTCGAATTGCCCTTGTATAGTCGTACAATAAAAAAATGGCATATATACTGGGCTGGGAAAAGGAAGGATGATATTTTTATTAAGAACACGACAATATTTCTCTTCAACTAGGGTTATGCCTTTTTTATGTAGTCCTTACTTCTCATTTCATCTGTCGAGCATGGATGTGTTGTATTATTCTCTCCTCTTTCTAGTTCTGCTGCTTCTTCAGCCTCTCTTCCTCTGAAACATCATAACTTTCCAACCTCCTCTAGCTATAATACGTTTGGCATGTTCCAGCACCTGGCAAGCCTAAAATATGCTAAATTAAGAATCTCCCTTCACTTTTCTACCAACACACTCTTAAAAGAGAAACTTGGAATGTATGGAGATATGTCATAATATAGGCTGACATGAAATGGGAAGAATGAATAGGGAACATTTATTTTGGATACAGACAGGGATGTGGGGTAGGGTACAGATCAGAACCACTTTTCTGTTGCCTCTAGTTTGTTTTTTTTCCTGCTAAAATAAACAAGAACATTGAATTTATATATTACACTACTCATTGTTTGCTTTGATGTAGTCTGGTAAATAAACTATAATTTCCTCCAGTTTTGTGCCAGATACTAAATAATAATTGTTTATTAGGCAGTGGATGATTTCAATTATATTAAGCTAAATACAGAGTTTTTGCATGTAAGAGAAGGCACAAAGCAATCACTCCCTAATCTCTGTACTGGGGAAGAAACTTTTATGTTTCACTAATACTGATAACATGTAAGTGCAACAAATAACAAAGAATGGACTTTGTTTCAGACAGAACTGAATGCTGTAGAATAGGCTGCAGAAAAACGTATTCATAAAAATGTTTGTTTCTATAAGATTTGCAACCACATTGGATACAGTAATCTAGAGTACTGTTTTTTAAATTACATTATATTTCAGGTGAAAATAGGTTTGTGAGAGAAGTGAAGGAGAAAGTCTAAATCTTCAAAATCTACAGTAGACTGAATTATGCTACATGATAGCACATACTTGATTTATGTTCCAAATATTTTTTTTAAAAAAGGTTATCTGGGCTCTTTAATAGGCTGCAAGATTTCTTGTGTGTCCAATCACACTTGGCCAATAAAAAATTCTATTCTATTTTATTCTTTATAATGTAGCTGATAAAATACTGGCTATGAACTGGGTTGACGCCTGAGCATTGTTATTAGATATACCGTACGTTAGAATCCCTCCACTGACTGATCAAAAGAATAGCATTAGGAATAAAATAGGACCTTGTCACCTGTACAAATCTGCAAACTGATGTGCAGGACTGTTAAACAGTTATCAAAAATATTTAGTTGCAGTTATTGCTCTCCAAGGAGGGCACACTAGTTATTGAAAGCAAAGATTCATATATTTTGCCCCAGAGACAGATATGTATAGATTATTTCTCTCAATAAATAAATGAACAGGTATAGCGTTTATGACTAATTGTGTTCTCTTTATTGTTTTAGGACATGTCAAGAATATATCATTTTTTAGGTCATATTCATACAGAAATACTGAACATTTAAAAGCACCACTGTGTTTTGTGTCAATTCTTAGTTAATTATTTTCTTGCTGGTTAGATTTTGTTTCAGATGATTCATTTCAAGGACTTCTTTTTTATTACATTACAACAGAAAACTGCAAGGAAGTAAAAAACAAGATCACCAAGGATTGTTCATTTCTTTCTTATATCTTGCTTGAGTATAATGAACTGGTGACATTATAAAGTTAATTATTTCTTAACGAGTATGTGAAAGATATTTTTAATTTCATAACCTCTGTGATAGTAAAGAACACTGAAAACCTCACAGGAAAAGAGAAGGTGGTTTACAGGGTTTAGGACAGACTTCTGTAATAAGGCTGTGCAGGATTTTGGTTTGTATCAAGTTCTTGTAGGAATGGGATTCAAGACTTGTAGTGAACCCCGTAGCTAGGATTTCCTTTTGACGAATTCCAGTTTTGTGATGTAAGCATTGAGACCATTAACCATTTATAATTGCCCTTATAGTTCTTGCAACTTTTCAGTAGTAATATTGTGAAATAAAAAAGTTAACAATTCATCATTTCTTCTGTTAATTCAGTTTTCTTTTTAAGTAGAAAAGTTTTTATTAGACAACAATAAACAAAATTATAGCTTACAATATGTGGAATTTTCAGTTATCAAAAAAAGATAA
>JANHFO010005254.1:49149-68874 GCA_032468095.1 Pareas carinatus
GATAACTGAAAATTTCACATATTTTAAGCTATAATTTTGTTTATTGTTGTCTAATAAAAACTTTTTCTATAAAAAAAGTATATCAATTCTTCTTTCTCTTTAAGTCTCAAAGTTAATCTGTCCATTTCAGCATATTCTAATATTTTCTTGATTGCTTCTTCTTCTGGTGGAATTTCTTCTCTTTTCCAATTTTGAGCAGAGACGATTCCTGTAGCTGTCAATACGTGTACAGTTAAATACAGATACTGCTTATCAAACTTTTCTGGAACTATGCCTAGTGAAAATAACTCAGGTAAAATTTATCTGTATTCCTAACATTTCTTGTAACTACATATGCATTTTCCCCCAATATTCTTCAGCATATATACAAGTCCACCACGTATAATAATATGTCCCTGTGTTACATTTACATTTACAATATTTGTCCAATACCTCCTTAAACATTTTTGCCATTTTGAACGGTACCACCTATAAAACATCTTGTATACATTTTCTTTATATGCTGTTGCTTTTGTCATTCTAAGATTTCTCCCTCACAAATTTTGCCATCTGTATATATTTATATGATATCCAAAAAAATTGGCCCATATTATCATTATTTCTTTCACTTGTTCATTCTCCATTTTCCTATTCAAAAGAAAATTACGCAATTTTTAAATTAATTTCTCATCATTTTTAACAATAACTCATCCAATTCTGTTAAATCTTTTTCAAATTTATTTTTAACGTCTTTTTCATTTGCAAATGTGACCATCATGTAAGCTTCATACCGTGATTTTCTATCTCCTATCTAAGTTTCATATTTCCTCTGAATCTAAAATATCTTTATATGTCCAATTTTTTTCCATATCTACCAAATTTGGATGTATCAATGTTTCTATTGTTGAAAGCCACACTGGAGTTTTTCTGTATGCTTTTTGTTTTACCTTTTTTCCATACCAAATATAACACATTTCTTACATAGTGATTTTGAAAATAGTTATGGATCTTATTTTTCCATGCCATAAAAAAGCATGCCATCCTAATTTCAAATCATGTCCCTCTAAATATAGTATAATCTTTTGTTTCTAAGCATTATCTATTCCTTAATCCATTTTAATGCAGATGCTTGATAATACAGATTCCATTCTGGTAAGCCCAAACCTCCATTAATTTTACTATCTTGTAACATTTTCACCTTTATTCTAGCTTTTTTTTACCTTGCCATGTGTATTTTAATATTAAAGCATTTAAGTCTTAAAAATATTTTCTCCCAACTTTATAGGTATAGTCTGAAACAAGAATAATATTTTCAGCAATATATTCATTTTAATTGTAGCAATTTTCTCTAAGAGAGATAGTTGTATGTTCTTCCATCTTTCTAGATCGATCTATCTAATTCAATAATCTATCATAATTATCTTCCTTCAAGGTAGACCATCTTGCTGTTATGTAAATATTTCACCTTGCTCACCAGTTGCAAATCCATTTTTTCTATTAGTTGTTTTTTTTCTGCTTCTCTGTCATATTTTTAACTATCACTTTTATCTTTTCTCTGTTAATTTTAAGTCCTGCTACCTCTTCGTATTCTTCTACTTTTTGTATCTATTTCGGTATTACAGTTAATGGTTCTTCCAGGATAAATATCAAGTCATCTGCAAAAGCTTGTAATTTAAATGTTTCTCCTCTTACTTTCAATCCTTTGATGTCAGCATACCTTCTCACATTTCTGTTTAAAATTTCTAATGTCAGAATGAATAACAATGGTGATATAGGACACCCTTATCTTGTGCCCTTTTTATCTCAAACTTCTCCATTAACTATTATCTTAGCTGTTTGTCCACAGTATATTGTTTCAATCATTTTAATAAGTTTTTTACCAAAATCCATCATTTCTAATTGCTGTAACAGAAATTGTAAAGAAAGATTACCAAAAGCCTTTTGGGCATCTAAGAACACCAAAGATACTTATTTCCTTGGGTGAAGTTCATAATATTTCAGAACAATCAATATTGTTCTTAAATTATTTTTAATCTGTGTTGGGTAAAAAACCATTTTGATCTTCATGTATAAAGTCAGTCAAAATTGCTTTCATTCTTTCTGACATTATTGAAGCAAAAATTTTGTAATGCACATTTAATAATATCTGGCGATAATTTTTTATTTGTCTGAAATCTGTATATTTTTTTTGGTATTAGAGTAATGTTTGCTTCCAACTAAGTTTTTGGTATTTTGGCCTCCAGCAAAAGTTCATTATATATTTCTATTAGTGGCCCATTAAGTATCTCTTGTAAAGATTTATACTGCTGGTAGTCCGTCAAGTCCTGTAGTTTTCTCAATTTTTTGTCTTTTTATGGTTTCCTTCAGTTCTGTCATAGTAATGCTTCATTCAACAGTTCTATATTCTTCAGAGATTTTTTATTATGTCACTTTTTTCTAAGTAGTATCTTATTTTTTTCTGGAAGAATCTTTTCTTCATCGTGCAATTTAACAATTTTTTAAATTATTCTTGTTATTTTTTCCCTCTTATATTTAATTTCTCTTTTTTATCTTTTAGCTTATGTGTCTTCTCTGTTTTTTAATTCTATAAGATAGCCAACTTCCTGGTTTATTAACATTTTCAAAAAAAATTATTTAGCATTTTTATCTGTTGTGCCAGTTTTTCTGATTCCACAAATTTAACTTTGGGTTGTCAGACTCCTGAATGAAAAACAATGTAACAATGTGGCATCTGTGTGTGTTGGGGGGAGAGTGCATGAAGGGAGACAATCTCATTGTTCACATGTACATTGACATTAAGGATTCATTTTATTTCATTTCATTTCACTTATGTTTGTTCATTTCCATCAATTTCATCACCTTGTAACATAGTCCTTAACTTTGCAGTAATCCATGCCATATCAATTCTTGACCAAGATACATGTATATTTGAATGAAATGTAAATTGTTGTTTTTTCACAAGAATTTATTTCCATACATTTTGTAAGTCTAATTTCTATGCCATATTAAAGAAGATATTATTTGTGTATTTATTTGGCAAAGTCCTTCTCCCTTTCTTTCTTCTCTTATTACTTTTATTGTCCATCTTTCCATTCACAACTGCATTAAAATCGCCCACTATGCATACATTGTTATAGTCCAAGTTCATTAATTTTTCATAGAGTTCTTGATAAAATTGTTCTTGGTTTATATTAGGTGCATATATCACAACTAATAATGTTCATTTTTGTTGTAGTAGTATCATTACTATTCTTCCATCTTAATCTTTACATATTAATTTTGCATTTAATTTTTTAAAATATATATTGCTATTCCTCTTTTCTTCTTATGCTCTGAAAAATGGTATAATTGTCTGAGTTTTGGATACTCCAATAGTTTATAATGTTGTTCCATTCTGTGTGTTTCTTGCAAACAAATTATGTCATATTTATTTTAATAGGTTTTTTAATGTTATATTCACTTTCTTTGGCAAATTTAGTCCATTTATATTTATTGAAACAATTCTGCTTTCTTCTATTATACTTCTATTTATTTTGTTTCGGTCTCACCGATCTGGTCGCTGGTTGTTCTCTTGGTGTCTCTTTTGCACCTTGAACTTGCTCTTTCTGCTTTTCACCTTGTTGCTCTATTTGTTGAACTTGACTTTCTTCATCAAAAAATACCTCATGCTGCTGTAAAAATTTCTTCGTTTTCATTATCGAATTCAAATAGTATCTGGTCTCATTCCAATATAAAAAAATTCCTTCCAGCATAAGCCATCTAAAGATCATTCCTTTATTTGTTAGTTTCTTCATCAAGAAATGATATTCTCTTCTCTTCTCTGTTACTCTCTTCGGAGTCTGTTTCAACACTTTGACTTTCTAATTGTTATACATTAAATTTTTATCTTGTACCTTTTGAAATATTTCTTCTCTAATTGTTTTCCTCAGAAATCTCACATGGACCACTCTTGGAGATTTAGTTCTTGCATAAAACATGTTCATTCTGAATGCCTCATCAATTCCTTGATAGAGTTTTTCTGTTATATTGCAATAAATTTGTCAGCATCTTGACAACTTTTCCTTTAAGGTTTTCATCTCTCTCCTCCTCTAAATTCTGAAGCTGTAAATAATAATTTCTCCATCTCCAGCATTGCCATGGCTCCTAATTCCTGATTAGCTTGTTTTAATTTTTCAATTTTTTCTTCTTCATTTCCATCTGCTTTTTCTTCTACTTTATCAATCTTCTGTTCATTTTCGCCAATCAATTTCTGCTGTTCTTCCATTTTATCTGTCATATCTTGTATTTTTTAATTTATCTTTTCAAAGCTTGCATTGCTGCACTTAATCTGTTTATAGTTTCATTCAGCTTTTCCATTGATATTTTCTATTGACTGTTGCAATATCAAATAGTATCTTGAATAGATTTTGTTTCACTAATGTTTTCTTTTTGTATCACTGTTGCAGCAAATTTCCCCATTTCAGGTGTTACTGAAATAAAATAATCTTTTCTTAGTGCTCTACTAATTTTGAGTAACTTTTTACAAACAGTGCCTTCTCCCTTGCTGTAAATTTCAAATATTTATCTTAGATCCTTTTCTTTCATCAACATTCAACAGAGGCAAGGTCAAATATAATTCACTTCCTTCCCAAGTTTCCACTTTGGTCACTAGGTGTCTCTCTTTGCATTTAAAACTTTATAAAACAATTCTTTTAACTCCTTTTAAAATTATTATTCCAAGTATTTGAGGATATTGAAAATATTCTCCAACTTTAAAGTATTCCAATCTCTAGACTTTGTAGTTTCAGTCTTTTAAGAGTAATTTTTATAACCCACATCAAAGTTTCCCTTCTATTTTAATCCACCTTTTTTTTCTTCTTGGGAAAGTTTTTTTTTCTCTTCTTAAAATCAAGAGACAATAGTTTCTTTTGTAGAAGGGATTTTAAAGTTTGCTCACCCAAGCTGGTGTCTGCTGAGTTTTGCTTTCCTGCGGTTCAATCAATAAACTGTGGCTCCAATTTTTCTTCTCGGCTCGTCTGTGACTGAATGTTGCACCAAGCAGCCATTTCAGTAAATCTTCATGGGAGGGGGAATTTCTCCGCAAACCCCAGATTGGCCGTTGCCTAATCTTGGGTACCCAAACATCCTCCTCCTTCCATTGCCTCTCCAGGGTGACTTTTGGACCTGTAACGATCCGGTCTACTGAAACTTCAAGCGGTTCTGTCTGAAGCATCCCAGACCTCCCTCTTGCCTCACCATACAAAGTACCTCCTCTTTTTTAAACTTCCTAAATAGAATAGTATAGAGTTCTTTATTGACCAAGTTTGATTGGACACACCAAGAAATTTGTCTCTGGTGCATAAGCTCTCATGAGTGCTTATGCATTATATCAGTTTTATCAAAGTGAATAAGGAAGTATAATAGTCAAAAATTAGAATGGCAGATCCAATTCAGAACAGTATTGAGAAAATAGTTGGAACTACCAATAATGGCAGTTTTATTGAATACAGAGAATCTGCTGTCAGAAAGAAGCAATTGTACACAACAGGATGACTCATAAAAGTATTTACATAATTTGGTAATTTTCAGACCAATCTCTAAACCACTTTGCTGAAAAGCATTATGATTCACAGAACTGCTTCTGTTGATCACAGATGGCTCATTTTTTAGCTGCATAACAGCCTCCAGTGCAGCAAATAGGACGGAAGGACACTTGATAAAATTCTACCAAGTCTTCGCAGGTCTTACAATGTAGCTTCTGGTTTTTTAAAAAGGCTCTTGTTTTATGTGATTCTTCTTCAATATATTTTTAAACAAATATTCTAAGGCAAAGTTTCCTAAACTTTCTTGGTTAATAACATTCCATGGGCCATAGCAAACTCACCTGTGCTATTTATTTATTTAGTAATAAACTGATGTCCTGGGAAACACAGTGAACAATTTGGGAATCATCTTTCTGAATTATTTTTACTACAATTTTTTCAGTCAAAAGAATAAAATCCATTCCATTGAAAGAAAAATGGATAAGAACATGAAAAAGGTATTTAATATCCCTACATGGCAGGACCTTGTTCACAGTGAAAAGTACTGCATATTTCTCTTCTCTGTATATGCTGATGAAGCTAGTGAAAATGGCAGTTGTTAGTACAAATTAATCGACTGAAATGAAAAGTAAAAAGATCTTGACACAGTCCATTCCTTCAACAAACGTGCATGAAATGGAAAAAAAGTAATTCCTTGAAGAAATACTAGTAATCAATGGTACGCAGAAAGAAACAGTCATATTTCATTTTCCTGTCCTAGAAATCATTATTTAGAATGCCTTCCGAATCTGTCTGCAATAAGATAAAAGTATTTTGTTCTAGTGAATATACAATGTACAAAAGGTTACATTGTACAGAGATAAAATTATGTTCCAAAATATATGAAATATATTTGCAGTGTTATTCATATTATTCTTACATTATGCTTTATATCAAAAAAGAAAGTTCACAATCAGTCTGGATAGTCTGGATGCACCAGCAAGACTATTTCCTACTTTTTCTCTTCACGATCACTGCGGATAATTCCTGAAAGTAAGTTCAGAGTAGGACATCACTCAGAATAGAGCTACATCAAAATCCACTAAGAAGATTTTGGTTATTTTTCATCATTTCATTTGGTAAAAGAGAAAGACCGTAAAATGGCTTGGTGAACATTTATGAATAATATAATCTGCTATAGTGATATTTTGTATCTATCAGCTTTTATTTGTACCAGCAAATAAAACAAAATAAACTATCAACTAAAACAAAGATTTCAGTAAAATAATAAATATAAAAATAATAAAAAGAGAAACATATAAAAGCCTTTAATATTTAAGTAATAACATGCTATGGCATACTGTACAAGGTGTAGAGCAAATGTTAGTGGCGGTCAACAAAATGAAATTGATCAGAGTAGTAACAAGTTAAAAAAGTATGAGTTGGAATGGCTAGAAGAATGGAGATAATTCATGGTGAGCATCTACATAGAGTGAAAAATTCAAAATAACATGTTCTAACTCTAATCACAATGTTACATGGAAATCCATTTATCCATGCAGAATAACACAGAATTGCCAGATCCAAATATGCTGATTTGGGTAGCAGTGTCTTGACTAGGATTGTTTTCCTTTTATCTGGGTTAATTTTAATTGTATTAATACTGCTTATGCAAATTTTAAAAAGTTCCCCACTCTCATTGTAACAGTGTTATCATTTAACAGCTTTCCTTACATTAAATGATAGCATACAGGACGGCTTTTATTTTTATTTTTAAAATTTTATTCCTACAGCACCCGTTGACAGGTTAAGGCAGAGCAATAGTGAATGGCATAAAGTTGCATGGCAAACTTCATAGGCAAATAAAAATGTGAAACTTGAAGAACTGTAACGATTCAGGAACTAGGGTGAATATTTCTCGTATAGCTAGAATTATATATTGTATATTTATTATTATTATTTAGACTTATATACCGTTTAACAGTGCTTTACAGTAATCTCTAAGAGGTTTACACAGTCAGCATATTGCCCCCAACAATCTGAGTCCTCATTTTACCAACCTCTTATGCCTTTTCATATTTAAGCTAAATATTTAAACTTAAATATGTTGATAATTGCTTAAATTTGCTTTGTGTAGGAGAGATAACCCTGTCTTCAAGTCAAAGTTATGTGATATTCACAGCATATGACTCATACCTTTGATGCCTTCTGTCCAGAGTATTGGAAAACTCTTGACATCAATGTATCTGTTTTAAGTTAGCAAACTCATATAACAGAATCTGCTTCAATAACTACCATGAATGCTCCCAAAGTGTAAAATATATTTGGGAGAGGAAATGGCTTTTGTTTAAATAAAAAGTAATTTTTTAGCAACTGCCTAGTTTTTAGATCTTCCATGTAAAGCTGCAATTGTAGTAATAATGAAACTAGTTATCTTGCATAGGCAGTATAATGTGGTTGCGTTTTGCTGGAAATCAGCAAAATAGTCATTTCATAAAATAAATTTATATCATATGCACATATATGTTATATAAACCAAAATGTATCTTTATTTAAGGAAAAAATAAAAAAAATAAGTAAATTTTTACTTAATAAGATTTTTAAATCAAATCCAGAGTGAAATTCTATTGAAAACTTCTAAAACATTAGTGTTTTTGCCTAAAACTAAGTTTTTAAAATATTTTTGTCATTTTTTTCGTTACGAAGAATAATGTTCTGTTTGAAAACTGCCAACACTTTAGTATCCTACATTTCAGATAAAATGCTATCAAGTCATGCTAAACTCCTGGGGATTCAAGCCCTGCTCCCTTCATGTGTTTTTATTGATAATTTTATCAATAATTAATTTTATTCACAACATTGTCAAGGCCAGTTTTATTTTCTAGTTTATTTTCTAGTTACATCACCTGTACCAGTTGTGAGAGTTTCTGTGTTCCAAATACAACCATTGTTTATCATTTGGTTTTCTAGATTAATAATTCAAAGGAGTCTTATTTCTTGTGTTCTTTCTCAATATCCAGTTTTCTGCCATATGTTACGATTTATTAAATAGTCCGATATTTGTTGTCATAGAAATATCTTTTTTCTTTATGAGTTTAACTAAGTTTGTTTTGCCTTCTTCCCTAGAATTCATCTATTCTCTAGCACACAGTACATCTTTTACCTATTTTTCAGCTCAAGGAAACAAAGTTAATTACCTTTTTATTGGGAGTTTGCAAAGCACATTAGCTGATGTTATTTTGTGCTCTTCATATTTAACTCTAACCTATATTTCTCACTTTCTATTTTTATATACATGATGAATTCTTATGGATTTTTCCTCATTTTAAACTAATGAATCTTATGTTAGATGCTAATGTCGTGTCTCTGCTTGTTTATAATTCCTCATTTGGCATTTCCACATAAATAGGTCTATTTTTCTTTGTAAGTTTAAAAAAACCTTGCTTGTGTGAGTGTACAGTATATTCTTCATTTGCTTTTTTTGGCATTGGTAAATAGATTCCCCCCTAATCTCTTCGATGCACACTCTTGTTTCATATTTGTTGACATAGATATGTTAACATTTTAACTGCTTCTTCTCCTGAATCAATCAGTTCAGAGGGCATTTCATCTGTACCTACTACTTTTCTAGTGCACAGCAACTCTGTTGCCTGTTGACTTGCACTTTTTTGTGGAGCCATTTCCTGGACATATACTCTCTCTGAAAATAGTTCTGACATTCCCTAATTTTATTTATAATGGAGGGGCAGGATAGTCTTTTCTATCTTTGTTTTCTTATATCATGACTAGGATAACTATTTTTATCTTATTTTAAGTTTTTGTGTAATTTCTCTGATATTAAAAAAGGCTTTTCTCCCATTTTGGTTATTTTTCTGTATTTGTGGGTATTTTACTTGTTTGATTAGTAGCTAGTTATCTAGTTAGTTCCCTGCCCATGTCACCACAAGACATCATCACAAGACAACATTCGTGATTGACATACGCTTCTTGTCTGTTCTTCATTAATTTAAAAATCTTTGTTCAGTCACCATCCACTCAGAGAATTGACCATGATATTCAACCTGTATTTTGCCCTGGCTGTGATGTTAACTTGGAAAGCTACTTTTTTCTTTACCTTTTTGAAATTTGAGGATACTCTTGGCTTTTTGATTTTTATGCTGTCTCTTATCTATTCAATAGTTTTTAAGGTTTTATTTCTTATATGTATCTCTAATTTATATTGTCTCTATATTTTGAATGTAGGTCCTCAAGTTCAAATCTTGCTCACAAGCCACTAATATACTGACTGTTCTACAGTCTGCACTTGGAAGCATTTAAGTGTGAAAATTGCTTTTCAAATGTTCTGTTTTCTCTTGTATAGTACATGTAGTTCTAATGTTGGTCATCTGACAATCCTTGTATAGACTTTTTGTTTATGTTGCTTGAAAGAGCTGTGAGTAAATTACCTAAGAATCCTGTACTGCCCTCTCTCCTATCATTATTGCTTGAATGGATGTTGTATTTAGCACCTGTTACCATTGAATTCTTCAGTGTGTTCCACCATTATGTTGATTGTAGAAAGTATGCACTTGTATGACATGCCTTTTAATATTTGTTAAAAAACAACAGTAAACAAAAATGAAATAAAAAAGGATAATATCAATAAATTAGCAGAAAATAGCAGAAGTTGTATATTTAGTATATCAGTATATTGTTTGTTATTTATTATTATTTATTTTATTATTTATTATTATTTTATTTTAATTTTTATACCGCCCTTCTCCCAAAGGACTCAGGGTGGTGTACAGCCATAGTAAAAACACAAACAGACAAAAATAATTAAACAATCCTTAAAAAACATCAAATAATCGACTGATTAATAATTAAAATTACCATTTAAAAATTTAAAAGACCAAATTAAAAGTCAGAGAGGGCTCAGGACAACCCGGCTTGAGTAAATAGTAAGGTCTTAAGTGCCCGATGGAAGGCCTGGAGATCTGAAATAGTTCGCATTTTCAGGGGAAGTTCGTTCCAAAGCCGCCACAGAGAAGGCTCTCACCCTGGGGGTCGCCAGCCGGCAATGTCTGACTGACAACACCCCAATGAGGCTCTCTCTGTGAGAGCGAACTGGCCTGTGGGAGATATTAGCTGGTAGTAGGCATTCTTGCAGATATCCTGGTCCCATGCTATGGAGCGCTTTAAAGGTCATAACCAAAACCTTGAAGCGCATTCAAAAGACCACAGGCAGCCAATGCAGCTCGCGCAGGAGGGAGGTCACATAGGCACAGTCATTAGCCCCCACAATTCCCTGTGCGGCACGGATTACCCATAAAAAACAAAATGCATTGTGTTTTTTTAAACAAAAGTAAAGCAATTTTAAAGGTCTTTTTAACTTTCTGAACTAAATGCCAAGATTTCCATTTTTTATTTTGCAGAATTCTAAGATATACAGATTTGGGGCTTACTAGATAATAACTGGGTATTATTCAGCTATTTCTTCATATAGTTTCATGCAGTGTATAGTATGTCTTGTAATCAATGGATTTAAAGTGTCTTCTGTGATTTACCTATGTTCCCTTCTTATAACATGTCCATTCCATTCCATTCCATTCCATTATTTCCGTATTCCGTTTTCAAATTCTCATTGATTCATCTCCCTATATTCCACATCCTAATATGTACCTTTCTAAAATGTGGAACCCTTCTTTCAATCTTGGTACATATTTATTGCTTTCAGATCTATTCAGTGTTTGTACCCATTAATGTTGAGAGTATGTTTTGATTGGGGTTGAGTAAATAAGTGTCATTATCTGGTATAGAAATTTCCCAAAATGTTTCAGAGATGCCAATACAGTTCTGCTAGCAATAATATTGAAGTGATTTGTCATTGTTGTCTTCCTGGATTTTCTTCTTTGTGGCAATTTAGCTTACTTCTGCAGAAAGCCATCTGTCCTCACCCCTATTGTGGATTCATCCTACCCTTTCCTTTTCACTTTGCTGGCAAGGCTGATTGTAGAAGGAATTCCTGTTCTCACCAGCATCTCTTTAAGGGTCACTGAACCTATTGCATAGTCCAACAGCATCAAGACATTAATACTTTGGGAGAGTTGAACTATTCAATAAGAGGCAAGATATAACGTACAATCCATGTATCAAGTAGTACGATCAAATTTGCAAAACTCTGTTTTTATACAATAAAAAATAAATAAAACATATTTCTAGCCTTTATGCTGAGTTATTTATTTCTTTATTAAATTTTTATGCTGCCCATCTCACTGATACACTGACCCCTTATGACTTTACATGATAAAAAAGTAAAAATGTCCTGTAAGACAATTAAAATTAGAGGAATTAAATAGAAAAACTTAAAAAACTAAGATGATGAGTGGTCTGGAGGTGGAAATCTTCTGTACTCAGTACACCATACATTTCCTGGTCTGGTCTACCTCATGGGGCTGACATTAATTCAGCTTTCAAAACATTCTGCCTCTTCATAGTTGAACTGAAATTTTGCCTCAGATCTATGAAGTTAAATTTGGAATAAATCTCATGTAGTATGATCATTAGTCTTAAGGTGAAGATAAATCTTTCTTTTAAATGTTTTATTTAAAAGAATAAATAAATATTTATTAAATATTTATTTAATCTTTCTTTTAAATGTTTTATTCTTGCTATTATTTTTCTTCTTGTTTGTTACATGTACCTTAAAATAGCTTCAAGCCCCTAGGAAAACAAAGTCTACTGCCTTTGAGCGAACACACTTTCAACATTTATACTAAAAGATCAACTCTCCTAACTTGAAATTTTCATGGCTTTGAGGAAATTATATTTATTTATTAGTTTATTTAGTCACCTAGCTGGCTTTCACGGTTAAGGCAGAACCTGATCTTATCTCCCACTTTCTAGCCTGGTGCCTTAGCCATTAGACCAAACTGTGATTTTTACATTCTTGATGAAGCTTCAAAGTTATCCCAGAAGTCCTGAAAGTATTGGTGTCTGTCCAGTTTATATAATATGGGGAAATGAAGTGAATAATCAATTTGCTTAAGTTTCTGTGATCTTCCTTCTTAGAGGGAACTGCAGCAAGGTCTTAAGGTTTAATCCCACTCTTGCATACAATGGGCTATATATTTCATTCAAGAAGCAAAAAACATGTCCTTCACTATTGCATTCATTATATATGCTTTATCATTTTCAAGATTCTGATTTAATTATTAATACAGAACACTGATAATATTCTTGTCATATATCTCTGGCCAGACCACCTGCCACTGAACATCTTGTGTTTAACATCCAGTTAACATTTGATTTGTATGTTCTAAGAACAAGAATAGAGTAGCAGCAGAGAGCACACCATGGATCTGATAAAATGTCAATGGGAGAGCTAAATTTATCCTGGTTTTTTTTCCTCCTAAAGAATACATTTATTACTTCTCAGAAAAGTCAGGAGTCAGAACCCTCAAGAGGGCTATTGGGTATCTAATAAAAATCAGAAGTAGAAATATTTGCTTTATCAAAGATGACACCACAAAAGATGAAGCAACTGTTCTTTAGATGTCAATAGTTGTGGTTTTCTAAAATAAGAAACGTTCTTCATTTCTTAGAACACATTGATGTGCAGATATGAAGACTGCTTTTTAAAGCACTTTGCATTCTGGTAAAACTCAGGGCAAAAGTCCTTGTGGGTTCTTTTTTCTTAAATAAGATATAAAGTGATTTAGATTTATTCATGCAAGAAGATTCAATTTATATAACGCTTACGTTTTTTGTACAGTTATAAAAATGTTCTTGATGAAGTATTTGTGCAGATAAGAGATTTTTCATATTCTAGAATAACAAGTCTTGAATCATGGAATGCTGATGTTATCTAGTGATCTATTTTGGCATATAAAGAGTCAGATGCAGAGAAGAGATTCTAAGGCTTAATATTGGTGCTAAGAAAAGCAAACTTACATATATAGTATTTATTTAATGCACTGAAATTGATAGAAAAATTATTGGTGAAAAAAACAATGTCTTATGCACAGATTCCTTGCCTTGGACAAATCTATTTCAAAACAATGTTTTAAACCTGAAAACTTCCTTTATGTTTAATACCTAACAAATGCCATTCATTCCCTTTATTTTTTCACTATTTTTTATGAAACTTAATGTAAAATTCAGTTTTTCTACTTCCTAATTTTTTTACTTTCATTTTCGTTCTCCTATTGTTAGGAGTTGTTTATTGTGCCTATCCTTAGACTAGGCAATAGGCATTGTTAGTTTCTTGCTGTTCACAGCATGACCTTTTTATCACCTTATATACATAATCTACCTTTATTCTTATTTTCCTCCCAATCAGCATAATTGGGCCCAGTACTCATGTAAATTGAATGAACTTCAAGGTAGATGTATAATATCTTTATTTTGAGAGCAAAACTGTATTACAAAGTGCACAAACATCTTTCTCAGTGCCTGAAAAGGCATAGCTAATACATGTTAATAAAAAAATAAAATGTTTCAAAGAAAGAATATACAGATAACCCTCACAAACTTTGGTAGACCCTAGAGTTTGAAGTGTAAGTCATTGCAGTGGTTAAGAAAATTATCACAATGTACTACAATGTGCTGAACATTAGGTATCCGAAAGAAAGACATGAGAAATTAACATTTGGTAAGTAACCTTTCCTTCTCACATCTTATTGACTCCAGAAGAACCCCATCACCACTGCATTTAGTAAAATTAAATGGCTCTTCTTTTTTAGCCAAATGGCTAAATTCGCACATTTTCACATACTCAAGATTGTTTTATTTTTAATGTTAATTTTTAAGTGAAAAACTTTTTAAAAAATAATTTTAAAATAGCAACTACTGTATTCCCATGTCTTCTTTTTCTCCTTTCTTTCCTGCACCCTGCCATCTGGTGAGGGTAATAACATTTTTTAACCTGAAGTTAATTGAAGTGTATTTAGCAAATAAGCCATTTCCTATAGATACTGTAGATGTGGATCATTCTGTTTATAGTGGCACGAGGTACCCTTCTCTAAAAAAAATGTTAAATTCCTTTTCACATATACAGGTGACTCTTGATGTACAAATATTCATTTAATGACTGTTCGAAGTTACGACAACATTGAAAAAAGTAACGTATGTCCAGTTTTCACACTTCTAACCATTACAACATCCCCATGGTCACATGATCAAAATTCAGGCACTTGTCAACTGGTGTGTATTTACCGTTTGACAGTAGCACTATACCGGTGTCGTGTGATCAACATTTGTAACCTTTTTAGCCGACTTCCAATAAGTAAAGTTAATGAGGGCAGCCAGATTCACTGAACAACTGTGTGATTCACTTAACAACTGCAGTGATTCTCTTAACATCTGTGACAAAAAAGGTCATAAAATGAGATGCAACTCAACAACTGCCTTGCTTACCAGTGGATATTTGGGACTCAGTTGTGATTGTAAATCGAGGACTACCATTAATTGAAAATAAATATGACCATGTTTTGCAGGGTGGTCAAATTTAGAAAATTCTAAAGCCTTTCTTACCCTTTAAAATATTTTAATATCATAGAATTTTAGGGCTAGAAAGGAGCTTGGAGGTCTTCTAGTTCAGCCACCTGCCCAAAGCTGGAGTTCTTATACTATCTCAGATAAATGGTTGTCTACTTTTTTCTTGAAAACCTCCAGCAATGGAGCACTCACAACGCCAGAAGGCAAACTGTTCCAATTTAATCTAGATTTAATTAAAAGTTAAAATTAAAAGTTTTGGCTATCTTGACGACATTTCAGCAAGGTCTCACTTGCCATCTTCAGGCTGGTGCTTTTGGCGTCTTACTAGTGTGAGCAAAGTGTGATCGAAGTTGCCTTTTATCTGTAAATACTGGTGGGAGGGTTTGGTGTGCTGGGCTGGTTGGTTGGGCTGGTTGGCTGGGTTATTTCTTGATTGGTTGCTGGAGTTGATGTTGGTATAATGGGCTGTTGTTTTGTAATGTCCTGGGTCATTTGTGTAGTGATTGCTTTTTCCATTAGTCTCCTGTGTTTTAACAACTTGGGTAACGGGTTGCTTGAAGGTGACCTTGTGAGTTCTTTTGATGTGAAGTCCTGAGTCTTATGCTGTGATCTCCAGGGTCATTTGTGTAGTGACTGTTTTTCCATTAGTATTACAATTACTACACAAATGACCAAACCTTCCACCAGTATTTACAGATAAAAGGCAACTTTGATCACACTTTGCTCACACTAGCAAAAAGCCAAAATCACCAGCCTGAAGATGGCAAGTGAGATCTTGCCAAAACGTCACCAAGATAGCCTCAATCTTACACAGGAAAAGATCCAAACACACCAAGACCTACATACCCGTGAAAATCTACAAATATATGTGTGCGTGTGTTTGTGTGTGTGTGTATGTGTGTGTACACCTTCCAAAAGCTGAATATCCTTACAGCCAGGGATGAAGTAAAGTCAACTGATGCCCTAAGCACAGCTCAACAATGATGTCCCTCAGCCCTTCCATTGCTTAGCAATAGCAACAGCAATAGCACTTAGACTTATGTACCACTTCACAGTGCTTTACAGCCCTATCTAAATGTTTTACAGACTCAGCATATTTCCCCCAACAATCTGGATCCTCATTTTACCAACCTCAGAAGGATGAAAGGCTGAGCCAACCTTGTGCTGGTGAAAATTGAACTGCTCGCAGTCAGCAGAATAAGCCTGCAATGCTGCATTCTAACCACTGCGCCTCCATGGCTCTTAACTGACAAAACATTAAGACTTGATAAATGCTGAAAACTCAAGCAGCCAGCAGTGAAAAAATTAAGGACAAGATCGCTAGAGGGGAAACCTCTGAAGCGTCCCCCCACCCCCTGTAGGAACCTGAGCACTGCTTAGTTTGCTTAATGGCTAATCCAGACTACTTACAGGGAAGGCAACATCTGGTTAATCACTTCTTTGCATGCTATAAGAGAAAGGAGGGGAGGAAACACAAGGAAAGTGTTACCACCTCTGCTCTATTCAACAGCTGGAAAATCAGAAATAAGTCAGCTCTTGCTGGGCTTCTGCTGATGGGATATTACACCCTTATAAATTGCCCTGTAGAGCATTCACATGTACTTCCATACACAAACAGAAGAGAAGCAAACCTGTGCTCCCTTGCAAGCTTCAAAACTTTTCTTGGTAGAAACCTAGAAACAGAAATTCAAAAGCAGTAACAAATTGAGCAAGTGAGTTTTTGAGCGTAATAAGGATGAATTCACACACTGGGCTAATAATAGTTTGTTGAATTATCACACTTGGCTGGATTCACCAATTTTAAGCCATAAGCCACTATATTAGCTTCTTATCATTTTTAATGTGACAGAAAAGTGATTAAATGAAAGATTGTGGAGTAATTGTATTAATTCTATTTAATTACATTTAAAGGCAAATGAAATGAAATAACATTTTGGATTGGGATCCACCTTTCCTTTTGGGAGCATAGACCCAGTGAAACACTCAAAGAGGGTGGTTTCTGACCCAACAAAAGTTGTATATGCCTGAAGTAAGCCATCATTTTAATCATAGTTTGATGAATCAACCATCATAGGATCTGTTTATATAATTATGGTTTAGCAATGATTTATAATCCCCCAAAATGTCTTAACAGATGAGACACAGAACAGGAATGTGCAGCATGAGAAATTCTCCATAGCCTTTTGTTGCACATATAAAACTTAGCAGGAATCTCTACATAAGGCTTTTTCATTGACGTACTGACAAGCTTGTCCATGTGCCTGTGTTTAAGAAGAATTCCTAGTACAGCGTTCTCTAATCTGGAATTGCTCTCCAGTTAGTGTGAGGGTATGAATTTCAAAACCAAATGCCATACTGATGTAGGAAAAGTGGTAGAATCCTGGGGCAGATTTAAAAGACGTATCAGTTTAGAATTCCTACATAGTCATAAGTAGACTAAGTTCATTCCTCTTTGAATTCTATGGACACTTAGCTAATTCCAAGCAGGCATTAACCAGTAGTTGAGAAGATTCCCATGCATAGACATTTTAGCAATAAATCAGTTTAATTGAACCTTCACGTGGACCTGTTCTTTTGTGCCTGACAGCTAGTTGAGAATTCTTAGAGTTGTAATCCCAATATATCTGGACACTATCAAGGTGGGGAAATCTCTGGTATTTTAACCTTATTATCCTTGCTTATAAATTCGATAAATGTTCAATACTTTTTTCAAAAGTCATCTACCCTAGGATCATTTGGTTTGCAACAGATGATAGCAAGGTATAAATAATACAATGTGGTTATATCTAATAGTGAATGAATGTTCAGCATCCTTATCCCTTCAATTTAAAAGATTGCTAAAGGCCATAATTTCCCTTTTTCTGCCTGGGTGGAAAAGGAGAGCAAAAATAAAAGAATAGTTATTATAGGATTACTATTTGCAATCCTATAGTTAATGGTCAACCTAGTTTCTGCTGTAACATTTTCTAGAATTTACAGCTTAGGCATACCTACATATACTGCATATACACACGGGACTTTCATGATTGTTATAATCACACAATCCTCATGATATAATTTACCAAATAATAATTTTAAGAACAATTGAAACAAAATAACATTGAAAATAGGTCTACCATTTATCCGTCCAAAGTTCTAAATTAATTGTTCAGAAAATTGTGATGAAGAACACCTTTTTTAAAATTCTTGTTTTCTGTTGGTATTTTCCTTTTTTAAGGAAATCAATTATCTTCTATAAATTTTGGAATTATGAGCAGTTGCTGAGATACATTATAGTTCTGAAATCTCTGTGGATCCTGTTGTTTTTGTAATCTCCTACTATTCCCTTCCCAACACATTTGGTAGGTGGATGTAACTGATTATATGAAATCTCCCCTACAATCAGTTTTAGAGTTAAGTGATGCTGATGGGCACTTGCAAGCCCATATTGTGGTACAGATGCTAGGCTGAAAACATCACCCATAGTGTTTCATTGGGTGACGTTGACCCAGTCCCATGCTTACAAACTAGCATACCTCACAGGGTAATTGTGGTGTGGAAAAGGGATATAGGGATTGTTTTTGCAATGCACTTGAACTCCCTGTGAATGTACTGTAACTGTATTCATAAAAAAATATTCAGAAGAACTTATTCAGGAGAATATTCCATTTAGTGGGATTTATTTATCAAAGATCAATTTGGACTTCCGATTCAGGTACATTTTTAATTTTCTGCCAATGAGGGGTTCTTTTTATTGGCAAATATTCTTTGCTGTATTGCCTGACCCTGATAGTTCCTTTTTTTAAAATCACCTGCAAATTTTCAAATACAGATAGTCCTTGACTCACAACATTTTGTTCAGTGATGCTTGAGAACTGGTTCGTATTTATGACCTTGCTGTGTGTCCCCCTGGAGTCACATGATCCCCTTTTGCAACTTTATGTCAAGCCAAGTCAATGGGAAAGCCAGGTTCACTTAATGACCATGTTACTAGTTTAACAGCGGCAGTGATTCACTTAACAACTGTGGCAAGAAAAGTTGTAAATTGGGGCAAAACTGATTTAACAATGTCTCCTTTAACAACATAAATTTTGGGCTCAATTGTGGTCTTGAGTCGAGGACTACCTGTAACTCCAATTTATGCAGCAACAGATTGCAACCTTTTCTCACCTAAGTATTTTGTAGCAGAAACAGACTTCAACCATTGTTTTTGGGCCATGCCTTCACGAGATCTGCTTCCTAACCTACACCAAATGCAGACTTCAGTTGCAGCTAATCCTCCAGTTTTGCCACAGCTATAATCCAGAATGTTCCACTTTCCATTCTGTGACCGATGCAGTCAAGTGACTTCTAGGGACTGGAATTATCCCATATCCCATTGGACATGGTCAGCTGGGGTGGTGTGCCCCATGCACTCTGGTCCCTGAGCACTATTCTCCAAGGCTACTCTGGTTTTAGCAGTGGAAAAGTCTGAGCTCTCCTATAATGGTATGATGGACTCATTTTTGCTCCTTGTCTAGACTACATTGAAGGGCTAACATGAATCTTTCAAGATCAAAAGTATTTCTCATCACCTTTTTTCGTTTTGGGTGCTTTCAAGTCAGGGTTGAAACTGGTGGCCATCTGGTCAAGTATCTGCAGTTTTCTTGGAGAGAGAGGGGGGAAGAGAGGAGTTTCACCAGAGTACAATCCTAATTGAGTACAACAAAAGATAATATTAAAAAAAAAAGATATCAAACCTTGGATTCTTCCCTTTTAATCATTTCTTAGTCTTCGATCTTAGGGCTCT
>JANHFO010005256.1:0-20050 GCA_032468095.1 Pareas carinatus
TCCTGGCTTCTGTTTTGACACCTTTGATTCCTGATGCTGGTTTGGCTTCTGTTGCGGCATTCTTGACCCCTGCTTGGCTTCTGCTTGCTGCATTCCTGTTTCCCACTCGGAGGGGCCTCTGTGTATTGCCGGCTTCTTGATCTCAGACTTGATTAACGATTAACCCACATTCTGCTGACCCTCGTGAATCAGACTCTGGACATTGTGAGTCGTGTTCCAGTAACTCTTTCCTGGCATCTTGCTCCTGCTAGTCCCTGCCCAGAACAGTTGGAGAGGCAGAAATGCAACACCTTGACCCTCCCCATTGATTTATGACACACACAAAAACACTTGAGATTTGAACTTCATTTGAATCTGATTAGCTGGATTTCAAACCAGATGCACCTGAGCCAGCCACTTTCTTCATGCTTCCTTTTTCCAGAGTTGGTTGACTGTTTCCTCCTGCTTTCTTATGACCAGCTTCCCAGTTGTGGAGGGAAATTAAAAATGAAAGCAAAACCAGGGCGGGAGAATTTGGGGCAAAAGGCTGTCTTTAATTAAAGGGAGAGAGAGAGAAAAGGCAGGGTGTAATTTGCTGCTGTTTATAAGCGGATAATCTGGCATAGAGAGAAGGCGGGGGAATACGACTGTAGCAAAGTTAGCTGTGGGGGGGGGAATGCTGTCATCGTGAGTGGAATCTTCTCTGCCCGTGTTTAGACATTGGAGCGAACCCACATGATGGACTTTTGTCGAGGTTTTTTTGGAGGCCGACTTATGTTTTAATATTACTCTGTGATGGATGTGGTTTTCTGGATCTCCACAGCCCCCCAAATCTGCCTCCGCGGCCGTCCCGCCCATGTCTCTCTCTCTCTCTCTCTCTCTCTCACTTTCTCTTTCTCTCTCAAGCAGGAATAAATATCACATTAAAAATGTTTAAGTCTTAAATAAGCTTCAATTACTTTGTACTAATTATTATTATTATTATTTAGACTTATATACCACTTAACGGTGCTTTTCAGCACTCTCTAAGCGGTTAAACTAACTTTAACAATTTTGCTACAATTAAACAACCTTCAAAAATGTTGTTATGATTAAATAAGCATTTATGATTTTGATATAATTAAGCTTTTAAAATTTTATTATAATTAAGCTTTTAAAATTTTGTTATATTAAATAGGTGCCTTTTATGTCATTAAAATGGAGGTTCTCTGATCATTATTTTACAAATGTATGTACCTTTTTAAAAAATTCATATTGGTGTTGCTCAGGATTTCAAATTATGAATTTGATGGTTTCTGAGGTCCAAAGGTTGGTGACCACTGCTCTAGATAACCTATTTTTAATGGGACATATTTCAGCTTTTTTCTTAATTAAATAAAGACTCTTAGATATAAGTTCACAGAATTTAATTAGCAAAACTAACTCCCCTGTTAAAATATTTAGACATCTTCTATTAAAATAACTAGCATATAATCTCACACTTAAACAATTTAAGTCATAGTAGTTTCCAGATGGCTTATGTAAAGGAGCAATTAAATGCCTTTACAATATAGGTCCTGATAAGAAGGTTCCAAGATATACCTTTTGCACAAAGACTCTACCATCATAAAAACTCAGAAATAGATTCAGTGGAGCACATACTTATTTGTGGATTATATACTGATTTGAAGGAAACCTTTATTTTCCCTTTATTACTTTTTCAACTAGGCTGTTTAAATAGCATTTCTAAATTTTCTTTTATCCAACTCTAGGCCCAGTGTGACAAATTTGGGGTTGGCCTGATTAGATATAGGAAAAAACTATTTGCTGAATGATTTGTTTCTCATGAAAAATCAAAATGAATGCTGTTTTCTTTCTTTGTTATTATGTTTGTTCTTGAGTCCTTTTATTAAAATATACTTTCATTCAACTGTAATATGTCAGATTTTACAGACAGATTTGTTTTAACTTGAAATTAATAAATGTTGTTCTAAAGCTCAAATACTGAATTATACAGATTTGTGGCAAGGCCCATTCATGAAATTCCATGCATCTCTTCTTATTACAAAATTTTATGGCTCTTGAATTTTGGCAGTAACTTCAAAACTATCTCAAAACAAGGCATTCTAAAAGCCACATATTATCTGTCAGGATTTAAACATCCTGATTCTAATGACAAAAGTAGACAACTAGGATCATGCTGCCATTTTACATAATTACAGCAAAAAGAAGGCCATATAAAATATTAGAAAGAGCTACTGCTAAGTTCAGATATGCTAAAAGATCCTCAAAAGGTGGTTGGCTTCATTAATATCCTGGTCCACTGGTTTTCATTAATTAATGACATCATTTCAAAAATTCACACAAAGCAAGGTCATTAATCTAATTTATCAAGGCATAACATAGAGATCTATGAATTGGATTCAAAGGGCAAAATGGACAATTAAGAATTGCAGGAGACAAACATAAGGTGGTAAGCAGGTGTCACAAGGCAAGACAGAAATGTGATCAATATGAAGCAGAAGGACAAGAATTCCATTATCCCTACTAATCTAAGGAGAATGAACTGTAAAGAAAGCTGTTCCAGCACTTAACATTCAGACTCTGCACAATCCTAACAAATGTGTGATATCTATCAGTCCTCATTGAGAGATCCAGTATGATTTCATGGTATGGGCCAGGAAGACTTAAATTCAAGTTTACTCTCAACTATTTTAATGAGTATTTCACTCTCACTCCACTTATCTCACATGGATGTTGGGGGGAAATGGACAGGAATGCTGTGTATAACCCTGAACATTTGAGGGAAACGTGGAATCAAAATATACTACATACATACATACATACATACATACATACATACATACATACACATACACACACATACATACATAAATGCTTGATATCTGAAGGTCCTATGCAACTTAAGAACAATAAAATTAATGCTACAGTTCTTCTCTGCAAACATACACTCCTACTTTTTCTGACTCTGGCTCTTTATCAAACACTATTCCAATTGCATTTTTCCTAGCTCTCATGAGGGTCCCTCTTAACAGGAATTCGTCATCTTGAAATATGTTCCATTAAGACAGGAATGTCAAATATATGCAGTAGCCTGTCCCCCCTGCTGCTGCCACTTCAGGGAGAACCCTGCTCGGCTTCAGGGCAGCCCCATGGGCCAGATCCAAAGAGGTTGCGGGATGGATCTGGCCGGAAGACCTTGTGTTTGACACCCCTGCATTAAGACTTTTCACATAGGCAGCTGCTTATTTCTACAATCTCACTCTTCCATTATCAAGTTCTTAGTCACTCCACTTCCATAGAAAGCAAGAATCTTCCAGAGTTTCTTTAACAAGATTTATTACAAAGGGACAGGATAAAGTTACAGAATTCTCAATACTTGAATGTTTTCCATTCAGAATCAATTTTCTCTCTCAGGCTGCCAAGGCAGAGACTTTCTCAATCTCATATTCACAATCCCTATGCTAACTAATAAAGTAGAAATATTCAGAAGTTTAGGATATGGAAATCTCCCAGGCTCTGAACATACCACAGGGTCAAATCTTTAAAAAAATGAGTGAAGAAAGCCCTTCCAAGTCTTCCAGAGAATATAAAAAGCTACAGCTGAAAAAGAGAAACAACAATAATATCTCTCTTTCCTTGCATTGTCATTAGCAGAATGAGGCACAAGTTACCTATTGTATCCAAAATCATCCTCATATTAGTTCTAATCTGTCTTATGACAAAGAACCATAGAGTCACCAATGAAGGTAGCAAAACCTGATATAACTATGTGGATAGTTTGAAGAAATATTCACTTGTTAAACAGTATCAATTTACTGAATTATTTTTATATGGTAGCATAATAAAAGAATGTTTTTAAAAGATCTCTTGGCTGCAAAGTCAAGGTAGTATAACAAAGGTTTTTGAAGTTGTAGCTATTGTACAGCAACAATTTCTTGTCACTTGCAGGTTAATAGAGCAATGCAGTCCTGTCACACGGTGACTGAATTCTACCCAGAGTTGTCAGTTTTTGAAGGTCTTATGCTACTACAGTATAGAATAGAGGAGTCAGTTGTAAAAGATCAAAATATTACTTGCATTCTAAATTAAAACCTAGCTTAACTTAATCGTCTAGTTAAGCAACATTTAAGACATTGGGAAATCCAAAAGACAAATCTTCAGTTTGAGTTGAATTTATCTGAAATGAAACCTTAAGCAGCTTAGCCAGCATTCATGAGTACCTTCATTAATATTTTCATAGAAATATAGAATATGATAAAATATTTGTTCACTAAATGTTTAAACTAATTTTTACCAATATTTTCAATTTTTTCCTTTGCGTTCTCAGTCTTTCAAGCCAGGATAAGTGAGCAAACAGATGTCGCAAATTTTAGTGGAATGTTACTTTATTGTTGTAGGGTTTAATAAACACAATCTTAAAAGCCTGCCAGAATTTCCCTTAGCTCCTTCTTATACCAAACAGAAATAAGGCAAGGTCTGCTTAAATTCTTTCTCACACTTTCTCCTTTCCCAGGAGTAAGTTATCATTTCTTCTTTCTTAATGTCTCCCACATGCATTGCCAAGGTTATCATTATTAATATTTCCCAGAACAGTATGGGGAATAGCTCTCACACCGTTACCAGGATTATAAATAATTCCAACTGCAGCAAGGTAATTAACAAAAAAATAACAAACTTTTGTTCATGAATTCCTGGTCAAATTCAGCTCTGAATATGTAAGCAAATATGTCAGGTTGCTGGCTCTCTGACAAGCTGATGGCTCAGCACACTCAAGCACAGCTTTATTGTTAGTCTAACAAGCTGTTCAAAGTCAAGTCAGAGAAGGTCATATGTGACCATACTGGCTCCCTCAAGATACGTAAACTTTGGGTTTAAGACATATATATATATATTTGTTGGTCATCTTGCAAAGTTGCACTACAGGGCAATAGAGATAATGTTGCTGTTAATTACCTTGTAGTGTGATTTACCTGGATACAGAAACAACAAGGCTGCCTCAAGGTTTGCATGTGGTGTGTTTACAAGCTGTGTGTGTGCTTGTGTGCTAGAGACAACATATTCAGCATATGAGACAATGAGTGCAACATTTAATTATAAATAAATTCTTGCTGCTTCAGAATCTGCATGCATTGAGCATCATAAAAGTAATACTAACTTAAAGAGTGTTGATCATCTGTTTGGGGCATGACTCATAACAATCCTATTCCTTTTGCAATGGACAATTAGGTGCATCAGAGCTGTAATCACTGACCATCTGATGGTCCAATATATAACACAATATATGTATCTAATTCTAAGAAGAGATACCTCTAGATTTAAGTTACTAAATTTTCAAAACAAGACAGGTATATATATTTCTGGTAAAGAAAACAAAAGTTCATAGATTTCATGATATATAAAGGGAAACCAGGCAAGATGGTATAATTGAGAAGTTAAGTTAAAATAAGAACTGAAAGAAGAATTTTTAGAGTGTTGAGGTGGCTTCTTCTCCCCTCAAATTCAAATCTCAAGGAGTCAATTTGAGTTATTATGCTAGGCAAATAATAGATTTATCCATCTTGTTCTAATGTTTATGTTGATTTATGTTTCTCATGAAGTTTAATCTGTTATTTCTGAAAATAGAATTTTAAAACCTGGCAACTATAATTTATGGAGGTTTTTCAACAGTCCTCTCAGATATTTTAATATTGTCTTCTATAACAGAAGGGAGATGCTTGCAAATCAGAGATACAAATACTGAGTTGTTTGGTTCTTCTGGCAACTATAAAATGTTATCCAGGTGGCTCAGTGGTTTAAAAAGAGAAAATCATTTTTTTCCTATAAAAGTAAAAGGGGAATCAAGATGAGTAACACTAAGATGAATTAATCCTATTTAATTCATGGAAGGCTATCAGTTTAACCACAGAACCATCTCACACAAATTCTGGCAATTAATTTACATGTAAAGATCCCATTCTTTGAGATTTGTGTCAAATTGTTGAGTAACAATTGGTTGCTTAGGTAAGGCTATGATGAGGGTTTCATGTGGAATAAGTGGCAGGGTTGCACATAAGGAAAAGTTGTCTCCATAATCTATTTTATTAACTACTTCTCGTAACGGAAATAATTTAGGATCTATTATATTCTCTGATACAGTCCTATTATAATTTGGGAACAATTTTAGGGCTCACATAAAACACCAATACATTAATTTAAAATCTCTGCTGCATGTCAAATAGGTCTGACAATCCACTTGAAACCGTAATATCACCAGAAATGTTGTTGTTGATCCCAGTGCTAGGACTGTATGAAAAATTTTATTTAATTGTATAAGATAAAGGCCACTACTATCCTTCTTGTATTTTGTACTTTAGGAACTTGACAGCAAATCCCTCCCTCCTTCTGTTTTGTCCTGTAAAAATTACACCTTCGGGCAATAAAGATAGCTGGCAATAAGATCAACAATAGGGACAGAACTCAGTGAAGCAACATAGTACATTTAGGAAAATTATAACTGGCTGTTTTCATTCTATTTTTAGGTTTCAGAGTTCCTAATTATGAATCAGGTTTCTTTTTGATCCCCCAGTCACCGTTGTCAAATTAACATAAGAAAGATAGCTTCTAAATAAAGAGGACAAGTATATAAAACACCCATGATTTTGTCAAATGGTGTACATGTACATCCAAAGAACTATAATTTCAAGACTTTCAAACCTAAGCATTGGAATTTCTTTTGTTAACAGATGTAAACATAAAACATTAGATGTCTCATATAATGACTAACCTTTTTTAACACATTAGTGCAATACCAGTGGTGCACCTGGAAAGGGTCAAAAGTGGGCTGTTTTTTGCTTCTTAACATTAGACGTAATGGTCTGATGTTTGCTGGATTTTCTTCAGAAATTCCCTCATAAGATAGTTGATCATTCAAATAAACCTTTAAAAAAGAATTCATCTTTAAAAAGAATTCCAACTGAGTACTAATTACATTGGAGAAGAACAAAGAGGTCAGTTATGTAAACGCATAAAGGATTTAAATTCCTCCTATACATTTTGCAGAAACATTATTAAATAATTGCATCTTTTGTATCTAAAAGAAATATTTTACATAATTCATGCTGATGGGATTGTGGCTACTCTACAGCATCATGCAGCATAGTGACTTCCTCGCTTGAGCTGCTTGAAACAGTGGCAAAGTTAGTAGTGGATTACATCACAATAGAGTCAGAAGTAACTTATAAGGTCATGGTCTGGCCCCATCACTTGTGGCAAAACCCAGGTTTTTACAGCCTTCCAGAAAGCCAACCGGGCTTGGGCCATGGGGAGGCTGTTCCACAGCGTACACAATGTAACAGATAAGGTGGCAGGGCAATGGCAACACAATCTGGAAACAGGGGATATTCAAATCAGTCCCCAATCATGGTTGGTTCATTCTCTAATTGTTTTGGATTTTTCCATACTACTTCCACCATGCAGGATTTCAAGATTTCAAAAGGAGTTTGGAATTATTCCTGAGGCTCTAGTGCATAGCTCAACAGAGGCCTTGGAATGACAGGACAATAACAGTCTTAGATTGGATTGCACCTGGCATTCCCTTGCTGCTCACAGATCCAGTGGAGCTGTGGGAGAAGAAACAGCAAAAGAGATGTCTAAGTACCACTGGAGAAAGAAAAATCAATCAAATACATGTAAGAGTCTTTATTAAGGATTACCTCAAGGCATTAAGGGCCATCTTTCCCTGATCAAGAAAGCACCACTATACCTGACATAAGGGATAATTCTTATGCAATTTCCAGCCTCCTCTCTGGAGGTGGAAAAATTATGGAAATGGTAGTTGAACTTCAGCTTCAATGGGTTCTGGAAGAAACAAATTATCTGATTCTTTTCAAACAGAATTCAGACCTGAATATAGCAATGAGACAGCATTGACTGCATTTGTGGATAACTTTGGAGGATGGCAATGGTACTCTTATCCTGGCCCTCCTTGATCTGACAATGGTTTTTAACTTCCATTGATCAGGGTATATTTCTGGATTGATTTAGGGGGGTGGAGTGTTGTTGTAGTTTTCCTACTCCTTCAAAGGGCTGTTCCATTTGTTGGAGAAGGAGAAAGGTCAAACTCTAAGAACTTGCTTTGTGGGGTACTTCAGGGATGTAAGCTCCTAATCCTATTTAAATTTTATATAAAATCACTGAGTGAAGTTGTCAAGTGGCATGAGTTGAACTGTTCTTGAACTCTGATAATATTAATTGTACATCTCTTCCTCTTGTCATTAATTGTACATCTCTGCCTCTTTTGATTCCAAGGTTCCTCCTTAGTATTTGCAAACTCTGGGGGAATCTGGCTGGGGAGAAATAGGCTTAGTTTCAACCCTAATAAGTTTGAATGGTTTTAGGGCCTATATTTTGAGGAACTTTCTTTCTTTAGTACTAGATGGGATGGCACCCACTTCTCCTAGACAGAACGGGAATATAATTTGGTGATCCTCTTGGAATTATAGCTTCTATTTAAAAACCATGGATCTGTCCTTAAGTGTTACTCAGAAGCTCACTAGTCCAGAATGTGCCAGTGTGGACAGCTACGGCCATGTATTGTTGCATCTATGCTACACCCCCACTTTATGAGCTGCCAACAGATTTCTAGGTAGAATTCAAGGTTCTGAGTGTCACATGTAAAACCCTTTATGGCAGGGGTCCCCAAACCTATTCAGAACTGGGTTACACAGGTGGTGAGTGAGCATGTGTGTGCACCTGCACAAATGGAGTTGTGCGCACTCACACACACACACATCTGCCGCTTGCACGGAACCATCCCCTCTTGCCTACCTGCCAGCCCATCAAACTGGAAAGGTTGGGACCACTGCTTTACAGCATAGGGCTGGTTTACCTGCTTGACTAGTATTAATTCTTGTTGATCAACAGATTCAACAAAATTGCCATGCTCCAAGACTTTTCTATGAAGCAATGTCACCTGATGAGATCTAGGAAGTATCCTTCTCTCTAGTGGCATCTCCTTTGTGCAATAGTTTACTCTAAAATTCAGTCAGAACCAACCGTGATGGCTTTTTGAAAGTCCCTATACATAGGACTCTTGGGCTTTGGACTGGACTAAGACATTGAATGAGTGACTCTTGAGATGTTTTTAAAATTGCTTTATGAAGTTGAGTGACTGTTCTTGATTGCTGGTTTACTTTTTCTTCCACTTGTTTACGCCCCAAATCAAAATGACAATTCTTCAAATAATTAACAAACTAGACTCAAAGTTACAGCGAGTAATCAAGTTACAAATTCCTTTTTTATCCTTTGCTCCTAAATGAAATTATTACAGAGACTAGGACATATGTAAAGCTGACAAGAAATTCTATTAGCAATCATGCTCATTTATATAATTTTGGAGTACAAGTATATACATGAATCTAATATATTTGTCAGGAGTGGTCCATAACTGAGCAAAGACAGTATTGTACGTAACAAAGAAAAATGCTTCAGAAGTCAATTCAGAAAGAAAAGTTGTCTTATTTACTCATTGCTAAAATAAGCTCACTTTCACTGAAGAAAAAATCAATGACTACGGTTATGAGTTTATATTTTTAAATATATAATCTGTACATGTTCATATTCTTTTAATTATTACATTAATCTAGTTTTCCTTAAAATGGAAATAGAATAAAACAAAAATAAATGGAAACAAAATGATTTTGTACATACTTATATGTACTTTTTTGTTTCAGTTTTAGAAATCAAAAATCAGTTAATGAAGCATGGCAGGGTTTATATACCTAAGTAAAAGGCATATAATACCCTAAAGTAACTTTTTATGAATAAATGCAGAAAAGCTGAAAGGGAATAGTATAACCCAGTGAGGTATTGACTCAGGTATTGACTTTAGGAAGCATTATCGCCTCCTTGACTAACCCTTAGCTGCCAGCAGATGCTGCCTCAGGCCACTACACACCTAATTGCTCGGTAAAAAAGGCCTTTTCCCTACCTCATTGAGCTGGATGATGTGATAAATTTGCCTCAGGTATTCACTGCCACCTGGTTTGTGGCAGATATCCAAGGCCATCATGTTTATTTTCTGCTCAGTCAATTCAAGCTCAGTCTTTTCCTCTTCTAAGCTCCTACTATCTTTTGCAGTAGTAATTGTACTAAAAAGAAAGCACAAGTGTTATAATGAGAAGTGATGAATACTGCCAAAAGATAGAGTCATAATCCAGGAGACCAATATAGTTACATTTTCTGATTTGGACTCTTCACTTACAGTGTGTGTGATTATATGATAAAATGATAGAAACACAGTTCTGCAAAAGTCTTTCAGAGTAGTTAAAGAAGAGGAAAAATATAACTTTGCAGGTATCTTTTTACTGTTCACAACTTTCATTCTGCTTGTGTTTTTAAATATATGTATTCTCTCTTTATAAACAAGTAGCCCAGAAAAAAGAAAACATAATACTTCAAATTAAAAACATGTAAAACTCTCCTTACTTTATGAAACAGTATCCTAATAAAAAGGAAAACATAACACTTTGATTTAAAAATATGTTAAATGTAAAAATATAAGACAAGTAAATGCTTTCTATTATTCTTAACCAAAAAGCACACTTTCGGGAAAGTAACCTTGATTTCTTATTTTATTACACTATTTTAAATCCTAATCAACATACCACACAAGTAATGATTATATTAAATGCAGCTTTTAAAAGCTTCTATCTTTAAAAAAAGTTCAAGAGATTACTGACTAAGTAATTTTATATCAGCTTTCAATTTGGGAAAACAGCTAATTGTTAAAAGCTTGCACTTCTTTTTGCATGTGATACTGGTTTACTTAACTATTCCCATTCTAATATTATTTGATATATTATGATCTGATTTTATGTTTCAAACTGTATAACAACATTGCATCCATCCTCAATTAGCAATTTAGAAACTCCGAAAGCTATTATAGCATTTTAAATATAGTAGAGCTGATAGTACAACATTCTCAAGGAAAACCATTGTTTTTATTTATTCTTATGAATACAAGTGCACTCTAGTATATGTCAACTCAGAATTAAACTTCACTAAATTTAGTAAGGTCCATTCTCAGATAAACATACATAGGAGCATAGGCATAAGTATTAGACTTAAGCAATAAACTTAAGTAGATTTAAATCTATTTCCATAACTCATGTACATGCATAGATCCCAGCAATTAACATTACAATCTAATATATCACCTTAGAACAATTCAGGGTAGTGAATAATTTGAAATTATAGTCATTATAATTTAATTCTGCAGATATACGCTATCATTATATTTGATCTAAAGGTTTCCAAAGAAGTAGATCTTTACAAGCATAGCAAAATTAAAAAGTAGTGTTTTGAAGTTGTATAGTAGTGCGGCTGAATGTTATGTCAAGCTGCTTACAGGATGACATTGAAAAAGTTGAGGCCCTCTGACAAATGACTGCTTCAGTGTCAGCACACAAACTGTATCCTTTCCTGTCCATCACTGTGCAGGTGAAGCAAATGATTGGATTCAGTCAGTGTTGTGATTAATGAGTTCCTCTCTAGATTTGGGACTGCCTATCAATCATGTCATTAGGGAGAATGTGCCCTGAAAGAGGCAGACCTCAGCCAAGGAATAACTGCATTCATCTTAATCTTTATATGCACCCAGTCAGGCAACTCAGGGTCACCATAATGAAAAATAATAATGTTCGACTCAACAAATTACATTGAAAAGCAGACATTTCTTTTGAGACTGTGTATTCTCCCCAACCTTAGTTGACAAGTTATAATTTTTTTTGGGGGGGGGACAATAAAGTGAAGGTTATTTTAGTAATAGTTTAAAGTAATGTACAAGACAGATAATGAATACAGTCGTCACTTTTCCCATAACTCTGTCCATTATTTTTATGAATATGAAATTGATTTCTGTTAATTGAAATATTTTATTAAGCTAAGATTATATTCTTCAAAATATAATCAAATCATTTGATACTTTAACTTAACACATGAAAAATATGATACCCAATTTATAAAAATACACACAATTATATTTAATAAATGTGTCAGGTAGATAGTAAAAAGGCAATATCCTAAATACAAGCTTTCCTTTCTTGCTTAATTTTTCCTGGTTTAGATGAAAACTATAACTGTGTTTCCCCCCCCAAATAGCCATTTATTCAAAATGGAGTTGTACCAACCAGAGCACACAGTGTCATATTTTCAAAGACACTCTCCCTGTCTGAAAAAGTTGGCCCTAAACAAGTCAGTTTCCTTCGAATAGTTACTAAACAGTCTTCTTTCAATCTATGCCCACTAATGGAAATCAAAACAACGAGTAAAATGGGCAATATAGGAAATCTACTCTGAACTTCATCTTTAGCAACAATGAGTTCCAGGAGTAACACAGAACACTAATACTATTGCAATGCTGGACTTTCAATTTTAACATGGCACTGTAGGCACGTCTCTCACTTCTTTCCTGACTATGGATTTTCAAACTCCTGTATTATCAGACCCTGAACATAAAGACTCTGATCACTGTGTAATTAGATTTTTGTATTATATATTATCTTGTTTTAAATGAGCTATTGGCATGGCAGTGAGACTCAAACAGATAACAGTTGGTAAATTCCAATTCTGGGTCACTATTTGCTGAGTCAGAAAACATAGCAGAAGAGGAATCTTCAATTATCTTGTTTAGAAAAGTGCCTGGTTCAAGTATATGTCTTGAAGCCAATCCAGGAAGATCTGGTTGAGCTTAAGAATGATTTTAAAAAGATGCAAGAAAAAATGGATATATATACCAAAGTTCATGGCAAAACCATCCATGATGTCTGCATCTGGATTCCATGAACAGCCAATATAGAGAATGCTGGAGAAAGCCTATTTCAAGTGCACCCTCATCCATGGATACTCACTAACTGACTTGCAGTCAGTCACAATATGTCAGCCCAATCTACCCCACAAAATTCTAGGGGAAAAGTTGATCAATGGAAGGTAGGATATGAACACAACTAAGTAACTAACTAATTGACTACGTAAATCTAATTTTTATCATTATGGATCAGAGTAGGAGTAGTAAAAGGAAAACAGGCCACAAAAAATCACGGTGGCTGGACATCATCAAACCTGAAACCAGGCAGAGCATGGAAAAACTCAAAGAAATCGTACAATATTGGAAGATGTGGAGAGGCCCATAGAATCACCAAAAGTCACACAACTGAATGGATATCATTGTCATCATATCCAATCAGTATCAATGGAACAGAAAAGAAAGGAAACTCTTCTGAGTTATCATCCAGATAATCACCCACTAATAGCAGACGAGATCGACAAGCACCAAATTGATTCCACTGATTCTACTGACTGCTTGCAAAACTGCTCCAATCTTTTTTTCCTTCTGAAGTAGAACACTGACACTGATAGAGAAAGATGCTAGAGCAAAGTTCACAGTCCTATGAGTACAGAAGGCACAGCATTGGTTAATCTAATAATTCCATTGCGAGTAGCTCTATTCTATCAGGGAATATTTAACTTTGGTGGATGCTTCACTTCCTTTTTCTTCTTCTTATGTAGATTTTCAGTGTCAAGAAGTAAGGACTTGTGCTTTTATTTTGGACACAAATTACCTTTCCTTAAAGTGTGGCACAATCCACTGATGTCAAACCTGACATGACTGACTGTACTATGGAAGATCCATCAACTTATAATTAAGTTCTCTCACCTTCACAGCAGAGTGTGTCTTCAAATCGGTGGTGCAGTCACAAAGTCCACAGTAGAAGAAACAGAATGAATAGGATGAAATGGGAAGGTGATAATGCCATGGGCTGCTCTTATATTAAAGCAGATTATCTAGCGAAAAATGTGGCAACAACTATAAGCATCATCAGTGTGCCCTTCCTCGAAGCACAAGAGGTCAAGGATTTTTTTCTGAGTGAGAGAACATTACCTCATCAGGCACACTTTTGAAATGGTGCTTTATGGCTCCAGGATGAAAGTAAATCATGTTGAATCACTTGAGCTTAAATTATGTTACTAAATAGGAATGTGCCTCAGATATTAAACCACCTCCTGATACATAACCACAATAGATATTTAAACAATGACCAATGATACATCTTTGCAAATTTAACCCTATATCACTAATACAATAATTTCTTCAGTTAAGACCTTTCATACATATATATAAAGCACACTGAAAGAATTCAATTTATTTATTTGGAAAATAGCCAAAATATCAATAATACAACAAAACTCAATTATTTAATGAGAAAAATTAGCAGCCTACTGTAAATAAAAAGTGCAATGAAAATTGTACTAAGCACAAAAAATGCAAAAGGATTTTAGAAGTGAGACTTTGTCATGTTGAGGGACTAGTCGGGTAAATGCGAATTATTTTTTTACATTTTACTATTTTTTAGTTTAATCTACTTGGAACATCAGTAAAAAAGAAACTGGATCTGCTGGGTTAGAAGTTTTCACTGGATCTCTGAGATTCAATGGCCTTTAAATCTTTCCTTATACACTGTTTGGCAGAAAGAAAGAAACCCCAAGATACAGAAACAGAACAATACATACACGCACATTTAGTTCAAGGAACCAAGGATTCGGGCAAAGTAGTAAGGTTTCAATTCAAAGACATAAATTCTTTCAAAAACAGAAAGACTGGAAATAGTTTCAAAGATGACCTCTCCTATATAGTTCAGTCTAAAAATAGCTGGAAGTGGAAGTAGCCTGGGTCTAGTCCACTAAATAATTAAAGGGACTCAAATAGAAGAACCACATGCCAATTTTTTCAGAGAATTTGTACTTTTTCCTTAGAAATTAATGCGTTTGTCCTAAAAAACAGAAATAAAGTACAGCGAATTCCAGTATTATCTAGTACAATATGTCAAACACAAGGCCCGTGGGCCACATCCCGCCCAGAGCCTGTATCAATCCAGCCTGTGGTGAGCTCAGATAGGCTGTGGATAGGCCATGAGGCAGGCTTCTGGAAGGCCCACGATGAGCTCAGGTAGGCTACGAGAGGATCATGGGGACTGCTGATGCTTGCAGGAGGGTCACCAATGGCCACAGGAGGGTGTTGACGGGTGCAGGGGGTGGTGACAGCCACGGGGGGTCCCAATGGCAGCAGGGAGGGTGCAGGGTGGCACCGATGGCTGCGGGGGAGAAATGGGGAGGACATGGGGGTGCTAATGGCCATGGGGGCGCAGGAAGGCACCAATGGCAATTGGGGGATGCGAGGGGCACTGATGGCTGGGGGGGCATGAGGTGGGCATGGGGGGAAGTCGATGTGGCCCACACTGAAATTGAGTTTGACACCCCTGATCAAGTATCATCTGGAAAGTATACATGCCACAGATATTCTTCTAATTAGCAGTAGATGCTAAAAATACATCAGTCAAAAAAACATAAAGTAGTTTCATTCAGCTCTTAACAAATCTTGCAACTACTGTAATCTGATTGTGAAATATATATTTTAATATTTTTCTGAAATGCTTCAATTTTCTTTTAAATCTATTTGTATATTATGATATTAAAGGTTCTTACATACTAATCATATAATCCAATAAGAAGCTTCTATGTAAAACACTGCCACTGAGGTCTAATCTCCATAGTAAAATTCACTGTCAAATTCTAAGTAACAAAAGGACAAATAAGGAAAATATTTTTCTTATTTTTTATTTATTCCAAGAAGGTTTTCTTGGAACTCAGTACTATCTACTTCAAACTTTATTTATTTATTGGATTTATGTGCTTCCCATCTCTCTGGAGATGATTCTATTATAAATCATTTTACTTTATTTTATTAAAATTAATTAAAATTAACTATTTTTTATAAACTATTTGAACATAATCTATACTTAAATAACGGCAACAGCAATAACAACAAAGAAGAAAAAATGTTTCTTACCAATCTGTCAGTTTTTTTGCTTTCAGTAGCTGTTTTTCAATCCATTTTGGTTTTTTCTGTTCAATGTTCTGAAGAATCTTATGAATTACTTGTTTAGGATACTTTTTCTTTTTTCCTATAATAGTTTTCAAACATATGCAAACTAAACTGAGCTTTTCTTTGCTCCATCTGTCAAGAATTGTACCCGTTAAAAGCTCTGTGATGTTTCCATCTTCAAATATCTGGCATATAATTATAATCAAGGTCTTGACAAGAAAACCATATTTTTCTGATTCAATAAACTTTGATGGTATTTTTTTCTCAGATATTAAAAAGAAATATCTAATTGGGGAAGGCAAACACGCTATTACAGAGGGTAACTTGCTGATTACAATAGATACAACTTGCGCAGCAAGCCTTGTGAAACCTAAAAGAAAAATGAAATCAGATATAATTAAGATCAAACAATTTTATTTTACAATGAGTCACAACCTTTAAAATTAATGTAATTTAATTAAATTGTGGCTACCACACATTTTTCTCATTCATCTGTCCATTATGGCTTATGAGACTGAGCCAAACTGATCACCATTGCTTCAAACATGCAGATACAATCTGATATGGACTAGACTCTATATGTGAACACTGGAACAGGCAGAGGTCTATTTGGAATGTGTTTTTATTTTTATTTTATTCTTTCCTGGAAATATTAATCTGCTCTTCTTAAGATCAGGTATTTATATTGGGTTATCTAGTTAGCTATTGTGAAAGAACATGTTTTACTGGGTTTTTTTTTCAATATACTACATTTATAGGACAATAAAACACATGATTTGGGTATTATGTGTATGCAAATCTTATAGAAGCAATAGGTCCCTTCAATAGGTCATATCAAATTTCTGCAGTACTGCATCCATCCCTTGCTGCTGAAGATGTTACAAACTCACAACAAACAATAACATTAGTTTATTTGTTTATTACATTTTTGTGGCCAGCCAGCTCATTGACATGACTTTTTTTGGTTGCCTGGAAGCTAATGCAACTTATAGCAATATGAAGACAATTGATTCTATAAGTGTACTTCGAAGCATATATTGTTTGCTACAATGATCGTATTGAAAAAAGTACATCTTATTCTGCCTAACCTATTTACACACATACATTTAATTACATTACTAATTCTAAGAATACATATCGCTTATACTTTACATTACATTTCCAAAATATTTTAAATGTTTTTAGTTAACTGTGCTTTATAGTTTAGCATATTCTCCAATATTTTTAAAGCATCCATTTAAGTGAATTACAGACATTTAATAAATGTCATCAACTCCTACAGCAGAGAAGCTAAAGCAACTTAACATAATGAGAGTAAATGCAATTCTTTAGTCCGGAAATGAAGGAGCTCAACTACAACATAGAATTCTAAAAAGAGTGTCACAATACTCAATTTTAAAGAGCAGCTTCCCTTCTAAACATGATTTATTTTGCTACATCTAGAACTGTATTCTCTTTATTAAAATTATATGTATTTTTCCATTAATTTTCTACAAACAAATCAACAATTCTATTAATAAACTTTAAAAAAAACAATGAAGTGGTTACCAAGATATTCATTGTCAAAAACCCTTCCATTTATAGGTATTATCATTAAATGGTTAACTAATATTTTGACAGGTTTAAGTAAAGATAACTTACATTTCTCAGATTCTTCTGTTTTTACATCTTTAAAAATGTAATTCCATTCCTTTGGAATTGAACTCAACAAACTTTCAGGAACAGTTTTATTAGGCAGATTGATGCCGTATTTCTCTGTTGCTTTCCATGAATGCATTAAGGAGATTATCTCCTTTATTGTTCCCTTAACTGAATTAATCAAAGTCGATTTCAAGCATTTGACAACTTCTGGCTCTGACTCACTGCCACTAGAAACTTCAGAAACAAAAAATTAATGATAGCGAAACATGTAAACACGGGATTGAGTAAATTTAGATATTAGGATTTTTATAAGTTTCATTTGGTTTTTAATGTTAGATTTTTAAAATAAATAGAACCCATGGAACTAAACATCTTAATGGCATAAATATTGTAACTTTAATCATTTATTTTTCTCAGTAGAACATTTTAAAGGAAAAAATAAAAATAATTACTACTAGCATCCAACACAATACTTTTTTTGTTTGCTTTAAAATTCAAGAATGCTTCTATGACTGGTTCAACTGTTAAGTATTTTTGATGGACAAGCATTTAGAAAAATCATGCTGCCGTTATTATTATTATTGTTGTTGTTGTTGTTGTTGTTATTGTTATTCTGGATGTTGTTTTTTCCAGAACTGGTGTGTTCGTTGCAAATATCCTCTTCTTGTTGGATTTGATTTATAATAACACATCATTATTTATTTGATGGGTAAACACCTTTTCTTCCAGTAGTTCTACAGCTGCTGGCCCTGGTTGCTCAACCAAGAGTTCTGAGTCCTGTAGCCCATTTTTCACCAGATATCCAGGAACTCCAACATCTGGTGCGGACCTTGTTAACCCGGGCGATATCTGAGCTGGTATCGCTTTCTGAAATTTGCGTCTCACCATATTTTTTATGGGAGAGACACTCTTTGTCTGTGTTTGGCAATAAATTTTAAATAACTGGCTTAAAAAGTAATATTTTGAAAAATCCTTTCTTAGTGAGCGCCTAGGTGGCAAGATGAATGTACCTAGCAAATTTGATGTTTCTCGCTTTAATGGTTTTAGAGATCTCGTAATGAGTCGGTCAGTCAGTGAATGAGTGAGTCATTTTTGGCGTTTATATATATATATAGATTGTTTTCACTGATGAAAACAGATGTAATATTTAACATAATCAACTCAGTTCCAAAACACTACATTGCCATAATTATTATGCTATCTTGGAGGGAAAGAAAATACTTGCATTATTGGATAATTTAAGATCTGTAAAACAAGAAAACTGAGTATATAATATTCAAGTTATATTTTTTTACATTATGCATACTTGATATATTATGTAAGGAATCCCACACATGTTCTTTTTCCATGTAGTTCTGAAGGGCATCACCAAGAGATTTGGGAAATAAAGTGCAATAAGACAATACTGTAAATATTGCTTCAGCTAGATTGATTTCCTTGTTATCTTTCATGTCTAGGCAAGTATTTTGTTCATTACTTTTAGACAATTCAGATTCTAGAAAAAGAAAAGAAAAATGAAAAGAAAGAAAAAGACATACAATAAAAATTCCAGTACATTCATACATTCTAATAGGACTTTGGTTGATTAGAACTTAATCCAAATAATCACGAACTATCCAAGAATACATTATCCCATCCCTATTTTTCTTTCTAACTGACACTCAATTGAGTTGATTGAAAAATGCTCCTGCATACGGGGCATTTCATAGTTTTCTTGCACTTCTGCAAACTTGAAGATTCTTCTAAGTGATGATATCTTGCTATTGTTTCTTAATTACTCAATTGAGACAAAATTAAGTAATTTATGGTACGCTAATATCATTTGTTTGCGTGTATTTATGTGAGTGTGTATTTATGTGAATGTGTATTTATATCCTCAAAGATCTTAACAGAAATAGTTCTATTCAAGCTTTTAGTTGTCCTGAAATAAAAGCCTGATAATAGTTTTGTAACAGAGTTGCCAGCAATATATTTGTCAGAAATAGGCAACCTGCAGCCTCAAAATAATAACTGGTCCTCTAGATATCTTTTATGAGGTTCCTGAAGTCTTTATCTATAATTATTGAAAATAAATTATTTTATTTTGAGGTAAAAATCACACAAAAATGGTAAGAGAACTATAAGGAACAGTCAGAAACTGTTCTATGTGTGCAATTTGAGCATTCTTGAGAGTAGAAATCTGATCTGAGCAAGGAGTAGAGTGGCCTTAAAATTGGTTAAATGAACAGGCAGATTTAATAACTATATCAGAAAGGAGATTTATTTACATAGAATACATTATATCTATATGCACAGTAGAGCATCCAGGTTAAGAATTCCTTGGACAAGAACAGACAGAGTGTGTACATATAGGAAATACTTACCGTATTTTTCGCACCATAAGACGCGCTTTCCCCCCCCAAAAAAAGGGGGCGGGAAAATGTCTGCGTCGTATAGTGCGAATACAGAGCTGGGAGCCGCTCGCAAATGGGTGGAATGGATGGCGGAGGGAGCGGAGCGGCTGCTCGC
>JANHFO010005256.1:20150-35250 GCA_032468095.1 Pareas carinatus
TTGACCGACCTCGGAAGGATGGAAGGCTGAGTCAACCTTGAGCCAGTGGGAATCGAACTGCTGAACTTTTGATGGCTGATGGCAGATGGCAGTCGGCAGAAATAGCCTGCAGGGCTGCCATTAACCACTGCGCCATCCTGGCCCTAGTTAAGATCGTCCGCCAGACGGACTCATTTACCGAAAGTATGTCCATTGCAACTGGAGATGGAGCAGCAAAAATAAGACCTACCCCGAAAATAAGCGCTAGTGTGTATTTTGGAGGAAAAATTAATAGAAGACCCGGTCTTATTTTGGGGGAAACACGGTAGAAGTGTGAAGGGACAGAAATCCTTGATTATTTTGTTTGCACTGCTTTGTTCAGTGCCATTGGCTGTTGCCGCTTGGTGGGACGGGCAAGAAGTCAGTTCAAATGCACAAGGCTCCATCTGTATGTAGGACATCCCAAATGCACGTCACTTGGAGCCAAAGGATCAGCAGTGCTCCCACAACATCATCAGATGACATCCGTGGAACCCACAAAATAGATTTCAAACAAAGGGAAGAGCTTGTGAAATTGCGGTCATCAAATGAGATTTTGTTGGTATTTAATGTTCTTTGGGTATCTGGTGACTCCAAAGGCTGTGGACCCCTGATTTTCAGGACATAAGAAAGTCATAATCTCAGATTGACATTATTGTTGAAAGATAAAGAAGATACACTACACTTCAAGACATGGGACTATTTTTATAATTGGTTAGCAAGAGATGGAAGGAGGAGGTGTAAAATTGTATTAGTAAATGTGATAGATATTGCGGATAGATATACCGTGTTTCCCCAAAAATAAGACACTCTCTTATATCAATTTTTGCACCCAAAGATGCACTAGGTCTTATTTTCAGGGGATGTCTTATTTTTCCACCGAAGCTGCCCAGAACCGGAAGTCCAAGGCCTTATTATTGGGGAGGTCTTATTTTCAGAGGATGCCTTATAGTTCAGTGAGAGGCAAAACTGTAAGTAGGTCTTATTTTCGGAGGATGTCTTACTTTGGGGGAAACAGGGTAGTTCTTTGATGGAGGAAAGATTTGTAGCAATTATTTTTTCTGAAGTTCTAATTATCCTTTGAAGTCTGTGTTTATATGGGTTACAGTACTAAACCAGACAGTAATTGAAGTGCAAATAATGGACTCAATTATTCTTTTATGGAATTGTGTCAGCAGTTCCTTGGGCAGTCTAAGCTTTTTGAGTTGTCTTAGTTTTGCTTTTTTATGACATTTTGATGTTAGTTCACCATTTTAGATCTTGTGATATTATGAAACCTAGAAATCTGAAGGACTGTATTATTGATACTGTACTGTTTAATATTGTGAGTGGTGATATGATAGAAGGGTTTCTCATAAAATCGACTATCATTTCTACAGTTTTGAGTGAGTTCAATTCAAGATTGTTTTGGCCTCACCACAAGGCTAGTTGTTCAATTTCTCATCTGTAGGCAAATTCATCGTTGTCTCGAATGAGGGCAATCACTGTTGTATCATCAGCAAATTTTAATATTTTGACAGAGGGCTCTTTCAAGGTGCCGTCGTTGGTATATAGGGAGAAGAGAAGTGGAGAGAGCACACAGGTGCTCCTGTGCTGATTATACAGGTATCTGGTGTTATTTTCCCTAGTTTCACCTGCCGCTTTCTGTCTGTTAGGAAGCTTATAATCCATTTGCAGGTTTGGTCAGGCACAGCTAGCTGAATCAGTTTGGCTAGAAGAATACCTGGAATTATGGTATTGAATGTAGAACTGAAGTCCACAAAAATGACTCTTGCATATTTTTTTGGAAAATCCAGATGTTGAAGTATGTTGTGTAGAGTCATATTAACAGCATCATCTGCTGATCTGTTTGCTCAGTAGGCAAATTGCAAGGGGTCCAGTAAGTTGCATGAATATTCAGATGATCATTCAAGGAACCACAATTACAAAGGACAAAATGTTCTTGTTTATATACTCTGGATTTTATATATTAGGGGAGCATCAAGATAGCAAAGGATGAGCAACTCTGATTTTAACGCTGTCAACATTTTCTAAGAAACATCATTTGCTATAGACGAGAAATACCAAGAACAACAGGAAAAGCAAAACTCCCTATAACTTAGAGCTAAACCTTCAAGTAAAATAAAAGTAAAGAAGAACCAAAGGACAAATCTCCAGATCATTAAAGAACACCCTAAGACCTAACCACTCAACAACTGAAAATCTACGGTGTTCTAGTAACAGCAATAGCAACAGTGATAACTCACAATTCAAATCAATTGCCTGTGGTACCAGCAATCATATCTTGTTTGATCTACTGAAAGTAGAGGACAAGTTATAACATGAACTGGAAAATAAAGTTAGATCCCAAATCCTAGATATGGATGTGGTAGTCAATAATTGCCTCCTGACTCCACAAACAATATCCATCTATGATCAACTGTTAATGGCTAACATTAAAAGCCGTAACTTAAAATCTCTCATACAGCAAGTTGTGTCTAAAATAGTAAGTTCCCCTGATGATGAATTCATCAATGCCAACAGTGGGACAACTCCACAAGGTATTCTAGGAGAGCATCATACTCCTACTAAAGAGGCATGAGTTTCTTCTAGCAAACTCAATAAGTGGCCACCTAGCCATACTACAATTACAAACATTACCTTCAAATATGCTACATTTCCCTTAATGTTCTTGAGAATGAGGATTTATCTGGGAAGGTTCCATAATACACTTTTTTGTGTTTCCAAGGACATTGGTATTTTTTCCTTGTTGGAAGCTACAAAGATAAAGCGGAATGGAAAGAGCATGCAAGATAAAAGCAAATCACTCTGCAAGGCTGCTAGGCAACAATCAAGTATCCACAGTGGCCATTCTTATTCAAGGCCAAGCTCTAGCCAGAAAGGCTCTGCTGATAACACCAAAGCTGGAGCAATTCCCTCCCCATCATTCAGAAAAGATATCCTTAGTTAGACAATTAAAAATCCCTGACGGCAGCCACAGCTACAGTATACGCAGAACAATTAGGATTTTGTTTCCTATAAAGCACAAAGAGCTATTAGAAATGTTGATGAGAATATTAGTTTTCCAGTTTGTAAAAGTAGAAGAATACCACTATGCCTAACTTGCATGCCTATTTGAATGATTCACAAATCAAAATCAGTGCATTCGTTAAATGCTAATGTCCACACTGTAATTACAAAGCAGACTGAGCTTAAATTGCCCTATTCATGTACAATTTCCCCAAAAGAGGGTTGGACCGCTTTCCCCAAATCTAGTGACTCACAACACCTTGGGGATAGCAATAGCTCTTCCTTGGTGACCTTGGTAGTTTTGGATGAAAAATTAAATACTGATATCCTGGATGAAAGCAGAAGATTACTTCTAGGTTGCTACTTTGCCGGGAAAGGGATGGCAATCGTACTACAGATTGAGACTGCAGGATTTTTATTCCAAACTTAGCAATTAGATGCAGAATTCTGGAAAAGGGCTGAATTTTAGATAAGTTAAATGATAAGGTCCTATCGACACCCAATATATAGGTGAAACTCGAAAAATTAGAGTATCGTGCAAAAGTTCATTTATTTCAGTAATGCAACTTAAAAGGTGAAACTAATATATGAGATACTCATTACATGCAAAGCGTGATAGTTCAAGCCTTGATTTGTCATAATTTTGATGATTATAGCTTATAGCTCAAATTCACAAACTCAGAAGAGATTGTTACAATGGCATAGCTGAGTAATGGGAAAAATTAAGAAATATTAAATATTAATTAATATGAGAATCAGACCTCTTCTTTATCATGAAGGTGATATATTTCTCATCATTCAAGAAAATAAATGATCACATCAAAGTGCTTAAAATACACTAGACCTGCTGGCCAGAGCCGAAACGACCAGTAAGGTCACCTTAACATAAATGAAATCCTGATTTAAAAGAATTGTTAAGGAATAAGAATAAGACAAGGTTGTACACTTGGCTTTATGGGAGGCAAGTGTCAGTTAAGCCTTTAAGGAAATGTTTCATAAATGAATGAAATGTAAAAAAAAGTAAAACAATCATTGCAAGGCTAAAATGGCAGTTAAGTCAACAAAGAGATAAGATTCTGTGTTCAAAGATGTACTTGTCCCATTTTGCAACATAGAAAGAATAAGCAGTCAATAATTTTGAAAACTGGTGAGATCCAGGGGTTGGAAGTCAGTATTGTCCACCTTTATGAAGATTGGATACTGTGAAAAGCAGCTATAATGACTAATGGCTGCTTACAGAGGAATGAAGAACATATTTGTCTAAGCAACCAGGGGGTAATCAAACCGCATGTTGATTCTTCCTGACAAAGTTAAGAACTTGTTCAAAAGAAGATACAGAGAGAGTGCACAAAGCGGGAGTTCTATATGATGCAGTAAAAAAGCAGCTCACAAGATGACAGACCTGCTCAAAAACAGTGGCAGTTGGTGCTGTCCACCAATGCAAAAATATCAGTTGCCGGACAATTCCATATGATAAACATAGAACATATTATCATACAGTATTTTCATTTGTTTGATATAAAGGCATACTTGATAGGAAGTCTGCCATGTTTGCATCTGCTCCTGAAATATGAATCATTGTACACAAATACAGTGATGGATGAACCAATTTTAAAGTTGAAGAGCACAAATATCTTCCATCTTTCTTACTGATATATTATGATACTGTTGCTCATAAACTGAAGAACATGGTATGAGAGTATAGTTCTGAAAAAACAAGACAGCAATTCTATAAACCACAAGCAATTCTATAAAATTAAGAGGCAGGTTTGTTCACAAGGATTTCATGGGATGTTTACCTGAAAAGGTCCTGAACGAACACTTCAGCCAATTGTTGAGGTATTCATAACAACGGGGTGGAATATTGGGCAGAATAGAGAGCAGCAGCAGACAGTAAACAGATGTCCAAAGCTGAGAAATTCTCACATTCCAACTCCCACAGACATCTCAGATGACAGCCGCATATGAGAGTGAAACATAAGAAACTAGATCTGCAAGCAAAACCTAGTGAATCGGGTTACCTGTGGAAAATACACTGAGAGCTAACATTTCCCAAGGCAGGAATGTTGAACATGTAAATAGCTAAAAGCCATCTAAGATACAGTAAGAGCAGGAAAGCAGGATGCCCACAAAGTCATGACAAGGATAGAAGAAAAGGACACCGAGTTTACGTTCAGGAGGTCATAAAATGTTTAAAATGACTTCAGTCTGCAATAACATGATTGCAATTTGTGCTGATACAATAATGGTTAATAAAGTGTCAGATTTTATTACTGTTGCTTTGAACATTTTGGGAATAGCATCTTTTCAGATGCTAAACAATCTTTCACTTTCAAAGGACAAATATATTATGAGCTTGGGTTTCATCTGTTGATTCCATAAATATAAGCAGTTTATGTAAGGACAATATAAATGATTCAGGTTAAATATATAATCCAGTGGTTTCCAACCTTTTTTGTAGGCAAGGTCGTGGAGAGTTCATGAGCAGAACACTGCTCCGTTCTCAAAACAACACATTTCCTATATCTCACTCTCTGGCTGTGATCTCATTCTGGCATGCATGACTTCACCTTCTTGTTTACCACCACCAAAATGCGTAGAAAACTGCCTTTGGTTGGTAAACTCTAAGGAGGGGTCCAAGAAGGGGGAATTAGTATGATTTGGAGGATGAGTTTAAGGAGTGGGATGGAGGGGTGAATGAGAATTAGCCAATAGAAACGCTGGTCATTGACTCCTTCATCTGGCGCCCGTCACAGGGACCACCCTCCATGGGAAGTGACTCCCAACACACTTATCATCATCTGGAATAGACCCCAGAGGTGTACCTTCATCCTCCGGGACTCCTCAAGTGGTAAGTATGGGTCGCAATCTATGTCAACACCAGCATGGACACATACAGGAACTCAGATACCTGTTATACAAGTCAGGCGTAACTGTCTCTGAGGCTGACATACGGAAACTGGTAGAAGAGATAGGGAAATACTATCCCTGGTATCCGGAACAAAAAATTGGACATACTTTACATCTTGAACCCCGGGCTCCAGTACAAATCTTACATCGATGGTATCAGTGCCGTCAAGCCATGGAACAATTTGGCTCAGCTCTCTCGGCAGGGCAACAATTAACCACAAGCCCTCCTTCAAATTATGATCAAGAAAAAATTGTCACCATGAAACCATCTTCAATTGGAACTTTAGCTCCTTCTGAAGGGGCTAATTCTATTGCATTTCCACGGCCATTTTACACCCCCATAAGGCAAGTTTTAGAGGAACTAGACGGGGGAGGATATAGAAGAAATTGCTGATATGCCTTCTGTTTGCCCAGTACACAGCACGGGACAAGTAGATCAGCATGGAGATCTTTGAGTTTTATATATCTATCAATCAGAAGACCTGACTTTGAAATGTTTTGTTTTGACTTGGAAATTATTAATAACCTTGCAGACTAAAGAAAGATCTTAAATGGTCTTGTGGAAGAACTTTTAAAAGTAGTTACTTGATCCCAGTATATACATGGGACAAAATGATGGCTATATTTAATACTCTCTTAACAGGGGAAAGTGTCCTACACTGCAGTGTAGTCCTCGCCGCAACACTCAGAATCATCTGTTGCTATTTTAGACTTCCACACCTTTTTTAACCAATTTTTCAATTTAGACTCTGATTCTCAATATGTGTATCAATTTATCTTTAATCTTCCAGGTGCTTACATCACACTCAGGATTGATGCCAATCTTATGGCTTTATTTTTGACTTTGCAACAGTTGCTATAGGACTGGAAGCATTTATATTTTGTTTCTCATATATGCAGTCATTTTTCCCTTCCTGGTTTTCTTTCTGAAGGTAATAATCACGCTGATGCTGTTGTTCATGTGTTACCTATTTTGTTTACAAATCCTTTTGTTAGCCACCTTTTTTCTATCAAAATGCTAGGAGGCTGGCGCAAGCTTGTCACATTCCACTGGACCAAGCTAAACAAATTGTTTCATCCTGTCCCCAGTGTTCTGGGGCATCCTCCTCGCAGGACACGGGAGTTAATCCCCATGGCTTTGCCTCTAATCAACTATAGCAAATGGATGTTACCCATGTTCCCTCTTTGGCTCCTTGGAAATATATTCATTTATCTATTGATACCTATTCAGGAGCACTTTGGGCCACGCCTCAATGAGGAGAAACAACTAATCATATTATTTTTCATCCTTTTTCGGCCATCAGGGCCTTGGGCAAGCCCTCTTCTTTAAAAACAGATAATGGGTATGCCTATTCTTCACAGGTCTTTTTGTAATTTTGTACAAACTGAATCATTATTTTTACCCGGGGTCTTCCCTACAATTCATCTGGTCAAGCCATCATGGAGCACACTAATCGATCCTTTAAGGACTGCCTCCACAAACAATCTTGGGAGGTACCCAATTTGTCATGGGTAACACAACAGGTTACAAAAGTTTTATTTACCATAAATCAATTGAATGGTTGAGGAGAGGAGGAGAGCAGCACTCGGGTGGGAGGAACAGCCAAGTAGCACCGTGGAGTCTGACTGCGAGGTTCCCAGGCCAGCCAGGGCGAGGAGAGAAGGTGAGGCTTCTTCCACCGCTGCTGCTTATAGGCCATGTCCAGGAGCGTCCACTTGCTGGCCTGACTGCCTCCTGCCTCCTTCTCTTCCTGTTTCTAGGTGGCTACAATTTGAAGGGGCTGCTCCCCACCCCTCCCCCAAAATTGGATGGGCTGCCTGGGCTCGGGTAAATAATTGGCACTGTCCTTTCCTCATGTACCAGGCATTTGCAGATGCTGCAGTGCGCCTGTCCAGCCTTTCATCCGGGAATGCACCCGGCAGAGCGCCTTGCGTCTCTACAGTCTGCGTCGAAGTCCCTGTCCCTGTCGCTCTGGGAAACCTGCTGGGCGCGCTACAACATCTGCAAATATCAATTATTAACCCGAGCCCAGATTGCCCACCCAGATCTTCCGGCGGACCACAGGTTGGCAACCACTGATATAGTTACCTTAATGTTTTATTCATTCAACTGTTGCTTATAAAGTACATACACTTTAGAGACAAAATACTTATAGCTTCTTATTTATCTGGAAGAAAATGAGCAATCGGCGAGGCTGTTTTTTTCCCAAAGGAAAAGCTACCAAACTTTTCTAATTATTTTAAATCTTCAAAGAGAGAGAAGTTGTAAGTTAAGTTCGTTTCTGTATGGCAGTTTTCTTCCTACCCAAAACAATAAAAAACAATTACTGCTGTTTACTCTAGGAAATGTCCCCAATAAACGAATTTGGAGGAAAATGCAGAAAGAGAATGTAGATTTTTCACAAGCATGATACAGGGGGCCCAACTTCCTGAAGGTAAGTGGCTCTTAGGCTGAGCACAGCTAAACATCTCCGCTAATTGAAGATTTGTGTCACAGATAGGTTTCACAAATATTGCTACTGGTATGTGAGAATAATCATGGATCATAGGTGAGATAAGCAAGTAAAACAAGCAAGCAAGCCATCTACAGAAGATGTGCATCTACAGAAAAGTAATTCCAACATACTTTTTTCATAAGGCTTCTCTACATAGGATCTAAAAATTTCCAAGGGAGAGAGAAAGGATTGATACCCTATCACTTAAACTAGAGAGGACAATAATGGCATTTCAGAACCTCAAAGAATGAATCTAATTTTTGAACCATTATTAGCATTTAGTAGTTAGAAGTTATTCCTCAGAACCTGTAGGAGTAATTCAGAACTAAGCAAGAAGAGGGCAAATAGAAAGGAAGAGAGAAATGAAATACTACAAAAGACCTCTGTCTTTTTCACTGTCGGTGCACATGCTAATATAGCCATTGGAAGCAGTTGTTAAAATGAATTGAATGATCTGAAGGCCTTGATATTAATGCCTTTATATTAAAGAGGAGTGGAATTGTGAGGAAATCAGTTTTCAGTAGATGAGATAGTTTAAGACAAACTGACACCTACGGAATGCTGCTTTGCAGCCGCTTGCTTCAAGTTTTTATTAACCATTTCCATAGCAGCCTTTGAATCTCAAGATGCAAATGTTTATTCTAAGACCATTACTTTATACAATTAAGAGAAGAGTAAGAAGTGAGATTTATTACATTACTACTTATGAATATGTATGCTTATGTAATCTATTACTTATGTATATGTATGCCTGCATCATTTTCACCTTCACTCTCAAACATATAAATATGTGCCTCATTGTCTGCAGAAGGGTCTTTCACAATATTTTTGTATGAGACCCCTCCAGTACATACTGTCTAATAAACAATGCAGTGAGCTTTGATTATTTTATTTGATTCCACAATATTATAGAATCTTCTTATTAATATTCAAATAATTTAAAGGGTTAGGCTTAGAACTATGAAAAATATGATTATGTTTGCACATTTACATTATTAGAAACATGATAAAATCAATACTTACTAAAACTTCTCAATAAAATTTTCACTAACAGGCAATCATGATGTAGCAATGTTCTCAAAAGCAAGTTCCAGTTACAATACGGCTGGGATAACAGTAGCTTCAGATGCCCCTGAGTTGTCATTTCTCCAGCTGATGAAGTCCTTTCAAAATGAAATATACATACAGAATAATAGATTTAATTTACCTGTGAAACCAACAGCCTTAAAGTATAGGTTAATGCTAATTCCTTTAAACTCTAATTCCTCACAGTTTGCTGAATGTTTTCATGTCTACTATAAGGCTGTTGGTGAAAGGAATTACATTTATCTTAACTAGCCAAAAGCAGGTTAATATTTGGTAGTATGCCAAATGAATAATAAATCTATAATAGTTACAAGGCTGCCTCACTTACCTTCTTTACTGACACTATTAATTCCCCTGTTTAATGAGCCAAATATTGTTTTGAAGCTTATATAAATATGAAATCTTTTAGTATAATTCAGTGTTATATTTGTTTAGAATTACTGCTGTAAATATTTGAAATGAAGTCTAAAGACATGACTAAAGCAGAATTATAGGATAAATATATATTTAGTCATACAAAGAAGTACTGATCTACAATATCTATTTTAACTAAAGTTTAGTATTAGAAGAAGCTATTAGAAACATGTGTTTAATATACATATGCCTCTAAAATAAAAATGCTTCATGGAGCATTTTTGGGAATATTTTATCTTCAGCTATGGTATATCCTGTAATATTGGATGAAGGCACATAGAGGTTCTCTGTAATAACACAAATAAATAAAGAGTTGTAATTTATTTAAATGTATGTAGAAAAAATTCCCAATATATTATGTTCCTGTGTAATTTCTTCTGACACATAATGGAAAGAAAGAAAAATATACAATGCTTGGTTACAAGTTTAAATGAAGCTTTTTTGGCCTTGTTTTAGGATTTTAATTTCTTGGTTAGAAATAAATTGTGCTATGTAGTACAAAACTATTAACTATAGCCTTTTAGCATGTCTTACAGTTAAACATACAATTCTTCTAGCACATCATTCTATATTGCACATTTGCCAAATATATTCAATACAAAGGCTATTATTAGACAGCCAATTCCGCTTCATATCATAACACATACTTTTTTCATATACATTTATTTAGATATTAAGAAAATGAATAACACTGCATAAACACCTATTCATATATCATAAAATCAATTTAGCAGCAAACTGACCTTACATTTATTAATGGGAAAAGAGCAAGATCTTTGTAGCATGGGTTCATACAAACTTTGATTATATCTAACTAGGTGGGATGTTATTTTTCAGTATTTTCCAATTGCTCTAGACTCTTAAAGCACAGTGCAAATTGAAAGGTTCAGCCAGTCACTGTGTTAGTACTAGTAAAATTACTGAAAAGCTTTTCACTGATCATATGGAGAGACATATGTTTCTTCATCTACCAAGCTCATATAGCTACGAATATAAGACTAGCCACTTCCACATACAGCAATATATTAATTACTTATGAGCATGGACATGAATAAACAATTCTGTAGTGAGTAAAGTTATACTTTGCATCCAAATAAAAAAAAACATTGTTGCAGCTGAACACTAAATCATAGCGCCACATACAAAAACTTCTGCAAGCATCAACATCTTCTATATACTCTTTACAAAATGAGGATGATTTAGCTAAGCAGAATTACCTAATCTCAAATTGGGACTTTATTAAACTACACAATATAATTACTGAGATTTTCTTTTAGAGCAATGCAATTGTATAAAGCAGGAGGGGAAAAAACTAAAAATCTCAAGAAAATATGAATAATAAAGCTTCACATCTTTTTTCTTTCATAATACAAATGAAAAAGATCTAATATTTAATTAGAAATTAAAGATTACTAGGAAGGGACACAAAATATTGTGAGAAGCCTAAACAGGTTTTGAAATGGATGTGAGAGGACTTTGATCCAAAGTTAGAAAAGAAATGGCAGTACAGCTGGTAGCATATGTCTCATATGTAAATTGTTATTACACTTACTGAAACAGCAAGAAAATTATGCATTTGCTTTTAAACATGCCATTTTCTAAAAATATCAAATACGAACAAAGCAATAAATGTAAGCTTTAGTAGCTTCAACAATTTCCAAGATTGCTACTTTTCAAAGTTAAATCAAGTACAAAAAAACAAATATAAAAACAATTGCTGTATAAAATTTGTAAAGCAAGAACAAGTTTTTAAAGAATCTAAACAGTTAAATACATATTTTAATAAAATACTTCAAAGTGGTATAATTCATTTCAATTTATTTATCAGTAAAAGTAACAATAGGAACACAGACATGGATTCGAGTCTTGTCTATATTACAAAGATACTTACTTGAACAATGAAGAGGAAAACTCTGATTTGCCAGTTAGCCAGTACAACGGTTGGTAAACAGATTGCTCAACAATATCTGAAGACAATTCATCAAAAATGCTTTGATTTGTGCTGGAAAAAAAAAATTCAAAATCGCAATTTATCATATTCCTTTGACAGGCAATGAAGAGAAAATAGGTGACTGATTTCAATTCCAACTCAATTCATGTTTAATAGAAATATTTTGGATTACTGTCATGGTACTGCATTTCAATCCACTCCACTGCCCCACACTGCATGCTGTAGAACATGAGAGAATCAACCAAGGTAAAGAATGGCTTTTACGGGCTCCAAGGCCCTATAGCAAAAAGATATGACACCTGTTGCTTAAGGAGAATTCTAAGTGCAATTCTTACAGCCAGACTAAAGTGGCGGGAAAAAGACGGACCTGGGTTACATTCCAGCTAGACGGATCAGGAAGTCCAGCAGCCAGACCAAATGATGATGTGCATCCCAAAAAGGATACTTCTGTGTGACCAGAATTTAATATTACCAGAAGCAGGGACAGTGCTCAATGAGTAAATCGCGGGAGAGACTCTTTTAGTGGATTCACCTTCTATATCCAGCTCCAGTGCTTCACTGGATCATTTAGTTTAATTTTCCTGCTTTGCTGATTGATAATGGATTACTTTAGTTAGTAGATGTTCCTTATATATAATATATGCTTTAGCAGCTGCCTCGTGTCTCAAGGCTGGGGGAAGCATCTGTGAAAGTTATTTGATATCAAAGAAAAAAAATCCATATTAGGATGGTGTTATTCTTCTGTAGTATGTGACAAGGTGAGAAGCGATCTTGCAAATTTCAGCACTGGTGTGAAATTATGAGATGCCTAAATAATGATCTAATAGATGCCTCATAAAATTTAAATTGTTGAAAATCTCCTTAAATTACTTATGGTATCAAGATTCATGAATTTAGATTATTTTTTTAAAACTCACAAAAATACTTTTAACTACTAATATTTTTACTTAGTAGTTAAAAGTATTTAACTGCAATTTTTTTAAAAAAATGAAAGATACTGAATTTAGTATATGGGCTAAATAAAAAAAATCTTTTTACTGAACCTGACTTCTGGTGACTTCATAGACACCTCCTTTGTTTTCTTTTAAATAATATAAAAATGCTGCAAAGTGGGTATTTTTTGCCAGTTAACTATCCTCTTTTGCACACTGTTCTGAAACAGGGAGACCTAATCTTCTGAAGGAAATTACTGTATTTTGTGAAGGAGAGACTGCAAGGTGAGCAGAATGGTTTCAAAAATGGACAGTTGCTTAGAAACCCTAAATGTTCTCATCAGATTTGATGTGAACCATACCGAAACAAATATTCCATCGAAGTATAGGTAGTCCTCGACTTAGAGCAGTTCATTTAGTGACTGTTCAAAGTTACAACAGCACTGAAAAAGTGATTTAACTGCTTCTCACGCTTGACTCATATTTATGACAGTTGCTGTGTCCCAGGGTCATGTGAACACCTTTTATCACCTTCTGACAAGCAAAATCAATGGGAAAGCCAGATTCAATTAACAACTGCAGTGATTCACTTAACAACTATGGCAAGAAAGGTCATAAAATGGGGCAAAACTCACTTATCAAACTTCTCACTTAACTACAGAAATGTTGAGCTCAATTGTGCATAAGTTGAGGACTGCCTGTATTAGCAGACTGGTATTTAAACCAACTTTGGGCATAGGGAACAGCTAAATGCTTCTCCTCCAGAGAGAAAATGATTACATTGGGATGGAGAGGGAGTAGATATGAGGTAATCTTGCCTTACCTTAAATATGAGCTCACAGTTTTTTACTTTTGTTACAATTTGTCTTATAGTATAATTCCCAAGAAATCTTTCTTTAAAAAAATTGAAGAACTTGGGGAAATTACCCAGTGAATTGACAGTGAATCCTGCTATTGGTTAGTTTCCTAGTTCACATAAAACATACTGAAGTAGCAAAAGAAATTGATTTAATCAATTTAAATCTAGGTTACTGTAGCAAAACACAGGAAAATTAATGTTCATCTTACTTGGTATCAGTGGAACAAAAAAAGTATGGGGAAAAGAGCTTTGAGAAAGAGCCTTGAAGAATATTAAAATTAAGCATTCATTTCAGAGCTAAAACAACTAAAAGAAAATGTACAGAAAACTGATTCACCAAACTGCTGAGAATCAGCCACAATTGAACAGATAGCATTATCAACACTCTTGTGAGTTTATTGGTCAAGTATAATAATAACAAAATCAGCTTCAAACAGTTATTTGGCTGCTGGTAACTGTTCAACTGCATTTCTTCTTTCAGTTGATCAAATACGGCATTTACTAAATTCAGTTTAGTAAAATTGATCAAAATTGCTTAGCTATTATTACTGTATTTTTCCCTGAATATATTACATTTGAAAAAATTTCATTCTGGATAGAGATACAGCTGTTTAAAATTCTTTTACTTTGCATTAAAATCAAATATATTCTTTATCTTCTATATTTTCATAGCACTGATAGCATATTTGGCCATCTGAAAGAAGAAATGAAATTGGAGGGCTACTAGCAGCCAAGTAGCTAAATGAAGGGTTGGTTGGTTTCTTTATTATGGTTGACCGAGTAACTCACAAGAAATTCTAATTCTTGCAGTTTCATATATCCTCCTAGTCTTTTCACATGAGATGAAATACTCCCTCAGAAAAAGAACAGTACAGCTCCCATTGGAGGTATGTGATAAACTATGGAGATTTTAAATCAAAACTAAAGAAGCTTCTTGGCTGCGAAGTGAAATGTTTTCAAGAAAAAAAACGAGAAAGTCCAGGTGCCATTTGATTCAGATAGCTTATTTACATAGGCAAATCATCATATTTTGTGAATTATGAAGTGAAAAAAATTCCATTATATCAATATGCTTAATGATTGAGTGTCAAAAAAACTCACTAAAATTTAGGAAGAACCCCACCCCCATTTTGCCTAAAATACAATTAATCTTTAGAAACAACACCTGAAGCATACCCAGACTTCAAAAAAATGCTGAATGCCTTTGGCAATGTAAACACTCAATTTGCTCACAGTATACAAAGTCTTTCTGGGTGGAATAAATTACACAGGCTGGTTCACTGCCATTTCCTTCCTTTCAGTTAAAGTTTGACAGCTAATGGTTCACACTTGAACAAATGAAGCAATCAGGAGACAGCTTCCGGTCCTGGAGGCAACAGGACGTGAGAGAGCGAGCTCTGCCTCTCACGCCTGAAACCCGCTTCTT
>JANHFO010005256.1:44095-54732 GCA_032468095.1 Pareas carinatus
CCACGTGTGACTGGTTAAGGCTACTCCAGTTTACCACATGTCTTCAATTTATTGCTACTTTCTATGAGAAAATGTACAAAGGAAGAAAAAAGAGTGGAAGACAAGCTGAGAAAGGGTGAGAAGGAGATGGGGGTAATTATCATTCTCTCCCCCCAATCTTCTTTCCAAGCTCAGAGTTATACTCCCATGTCACTTTGTTAATGTGCTTGCATCCAGGGAGAGACATAATGCTCCTCTCAGCCCTGTTTATTAGCAAGATCCATTTGTGCAAGGCCCTTCTCTTTCATGCCATAATGTGAATGTGCTTTGATAGCAAATAATTATTCTAGTCCTTTTGACATGGAGGATCCACAGGCTGCCCTAGTTAAGCCAGTAATTAGCTTGTCCTCCTTTTTTATTATTATTAAAAAACTACAAATTATCCTTGTATGAGTACTGGCCATTCCCTCCCTCCATCCCTCCCTCCCTCTCTCCCTCTCTCTCTCTCACTCTCTCCTGTATATCTTAGCACTATGGATAAGCAGAATGCAGCTGCACCCGAACAAGATAAAGCTGTTCCATCAAGATGATGAACAATTTGGATGAAGAGGCTTCGCAATGAAGACAAAAGCTGAAGAAGTGAAGCTGATACAACCCGGGACAGCTAAAGAATGCAGCAGTCTGTAGATGAATAGCCCTCATTTGTGAATATACAGATTTTCCATGATGAATAAAAACAGAGTGTAGGTCACAATAAATAAACTTTTTTTCCCCTTCTTCCCCCGCCCTTCCACCTCCTCTTTAAATAATAATTCAGGTTCCCGGCACCAAGCAGCTGTAAATTGAAGGTTGTGCTTAGTTTTTGTAACTCTCACAGGGAATAATTAAGCTAAGCTCATATTGTTTGATATATTAGGGTAATGATGAGCCAGTATAATCTAGCATGTTCGTTATTTTGGCATGTGTACATGTTTTCCCATTAGTGTTGTGGTTCTTTTAAGATTACACGGTAACTGTAGTACAGTATTTTGGAAAACAGCTTGGACTATGAGTGTTGCTATAGTATGAATGGAATTATTAGAATATTTAATTAAAGAAAGAGCCTGCATTTCAGTGGGACAGTACCAAAGTAAAAATATTCCCGTCACTGGTATATCCTGACATGATCACTTCAAACCTGCTCATTCCATTTCCTCATTGGTGGAAGATAATTACAGTGGGATACCTTCATTATCAATTAAGTCTATCATTAACCTCCTGAATCTTCAGTGTCAGTATTTCTTGACAACATTCTAGGGGGGGAAAGAGAGCAGAGCACTTTTTTCCCCAGCATGTTCCCACAGATCAATGTGGAAAATATAATGCCTGAAATCTATAGTTCAGGTAATTTCATCTTTCAAAATAGTATGAATTCATTATTTTCTTGTATATGTGTGCTTTCAAAAAAGCATCCGACTTCATTTTCTTTGATCTGGTGTTCATCACAGATTGATTCTTTGTTCCTAGTCTGGATTCTGAAATACTGAATAAGTACAGGCTTTTCTAGAGCTTATATCGAACTTTGTGAAAATTGTTATGTGGCAGAGTCCTTTGTGCATAAAAAAATAAATTTCTAAAATTCTAAATGCGTATAAACAAGATTTTCCTGTTAGTTTATTTTGAATCCTTACTAAATCACTACAGACTGACCAGCCTTCCATTATGAAATGGACTTCAAAAAGCTGGAACATTTCTCTTCATACCCCCTTTTCATTCAAATACATCAGATTGCACATTATGATATACAATCTAATGGTGCCACTTCCCCATTTTTGGAATTTGGCCAGTTTCATCTTATAGGTATTTCTACTTAAAATAAGAATTATTGCCTCATTCTGCACATGACACCCTTAGTAAAGAGATAATTCAATTATAGTTAATGGCAATAAAAATCCTACAATTCTGTTTATGTATTTGCCTATCACTATCATCATCCTTTATTATTACTATTATTATGCTCTCTACATGAGGCTCCCGGAGACTCCAGCTAGTCCAGTATGCAACCACGCGGGGGATTTTTGGAGCGAGTGGGCGTGCCCACATAACTCCACTTCTGCGTGAGCTGCACTGGCTGCCGGTGGTCTTTTGGGTGCGTTTCAAGGTGTTGGTTACCACCTTTAAAGCACTCCATGGCATAGGGCCCAGTTACTTGCAGGACCGCATTCTACCCACCGACACCTCCCGCCGACCCACACGTTCCCACAAAGTGGGCCTCCTCAGGGTGCCGCCGGTCAAACAACGTCGTCTGGCACCCTCCAAGGGGAGAGCCTTCTCTGTGGCAGCACCCACCCTCTGGAATGATTTCCCCCTGCTATATGAACGATTCCTGACCTTTGAACCTTTCGCCGTGCCCTGAAGACTCACCTGTTCCAAGAGGCCGGCATGTCATAGCTGCGCCCTCATTCTCCTGAGCTTTTAGAGTGGTTTTAAATGTATTTTATTTAATTTTATCATGGATGGACATAATTTTATTGTTTCCCCTATTTTAATCAGGCCATATGTAATGTTTTTAATAGGTTTTTATTGTTTGTGTTTGTATTGTGTTTTTGCGTTGCCTGTGAGCCGCCCTGAGTCCTTCGGGAGAAGGGCGGGGTATAAATAAAAATTTATCATCATCATCATCATCATCATCATCATCATCATCATCATCACCACCATCTATGGTACTAAAGCTCTTTGCAGCTTACATGACATAGAAAGAAACCTGAGATATCTGGGCTTTTTTTCAGCAGGAGTGAATTTTACCCATCTTAATTCTAATTTTAAACCATATCCAATATCGAATATGATACAATTCCCCAATCTCATGATATAGTTTCCACTCAGCTTTTTAGCATTAGCTTTCACACTTTCTAAGCAACACATCTTGCAAAAATAAATTGATTGAACATCTGCATATTTTTAAGGAAGACAATTAAGCCTCTACTAAATACAACAGTGTAGATTATTACCATGCAAATAGCTCCAGGTTTAATTTAAAATTAAAAATCAATAGAGTAATAAAAGCACATTTTTAAACCCAGTATATAATTAACAAGATAGACATTTTATCCTTCACTTAATTGATTTTTCCATATTTACACTGAATGCTTTGTTTAACACACATTTCCTCTTGAATATTGATCTGCTTCTTGGAAACACTAATAAATATATTAAGGGTACCCTCTTTTACATGAATTTAATAGTACATGTAATAGGTTACTGAATGATTTGAGAAGTGCAAAATATAGTACAGCTGGCTATTATTTCCTAGTATAGAACAAAACCCTACTTATCAAATTGATCTGCTGTTCAAGGTGTGCTTTCTCTCCTATGCATCATTACTCCACCTATAGATAGGCCACTCTCATTAAATGTTAGTTATCCTTTCCTGTGTCCAATTGTAAAACATAAATCTAGAAACACACTAAAGCCTGCTGGGTCATCATAGAACATGCAGGTTTATATAGACTGCCCAATACTCCCTTGGAAATTGAGTTAAAGGTTATAGGTTCATAAGTCCTGTACTATAAAAATATGAACAGACTGATACAGAATAGCTTCAGTGGCCCTGGATCTAGCTGAGATGCTTGCATTAATTGATCTGTGATAAGGTAGATTGTCCTTCCTATATGTCACACTGCTAAAAACAATAGATCATTGGTATTGATATTACATTGAGGCAATATCCATGCTATAAAACTTTCCTTAAATAAATATCTAATTGTAGATTAGTGAACTGCATAATGATACAGCAGAGTAATTATGTGGATAAGGTATCCTATCTTATTCAATATGAAGCATTGAATGAAACAGTTGCCTATTATTTATTATGTTAGAGACACAGGTCTGTTATAACTGATAAATAGGGAGCCTTCAGAGACTATGTTCTTTCTGTGGCTACATATAGAGCTTATTACATTTGCCTCTAGAATTAACATGTCTATCTATAGTAATAGTTGTCAAAAACGATTCATTTATCATTCATTTCTCACTCACTTATGTCTGACTCATCACTATATCTCAAAAACCATAAAAGCTACAATGCTGAAAATTCATACATACCTTTGCTTCCCATCTACGAGCAAACTACAACAAAAATTTCTCAAAAAATTATTTTTAAAGAAGTTATTTAACATTTGTTGAAAAGGGGAGGAACCAATCTGTGCTGGGCCAATTGGAGGAGACAGTGGAAAGGGGCATCCAGAATTCAAATGCAACGGCAGTTTCATGGAGAGTCATGGCAGAGAGAGGAACAGCAAGGCCAGGAACAGGGCAGGTGAGTGAGGCCCGACTCTCCCTCTCCCCACCGATCTCCAGGCCTCCCTGAGCCGCTGAGATTTCACTGCGTCTGATCTAAATTACAAACAGGCCTTTCATGAACAACAGGTAACTATGACAGGCAAAAGATAATGAACAATTACAACTGAGGGATAAAATTCTTTGAAATGCTATAACCTAGGTATAAGTTTATTTGTTAAATTTATATAACTGCTCATCTTACAATTGTGACTCTGGTGGCTCATAATAATTAAAACGACATAATGTAAGTTCCAGGGGAATGACACCGGGCACCATAGTCAAAAAGGTTTCTCTACCTGTCAAATGACATTCCTTAATAGGAGGTAACTGTAATATGCTTTCCTGCCAAATCTGATGAGATGGATAGACGTAACTGGGAAAAGGAGGCCCCTCAACTATCCTCCAAATATGTACACCATAAAGAATACTTCACATTTAAATACCCACCCTCGTTTTATCAGTAAATTATGTCAAAATTTAGTCAGAGTAGATCTTAAAGTCAGAAGAAGAAAAATGGAAATACATTGTTATCAATGAAAAGAGACTTACTTTCCACAGTCCACTTTCATTACATTTTGATACATTTTCAAATTCTGATATATATGTACTGCTGTGGAAAGAATGGTATATAGATTTTGAAGTGGAGCTCTTGTAGGGACAGCTTTACTTCTCTCTTCCAGTCTTGTCAGGAGAGCTGTTCCTACTTTGTTGCATGCTTCTATAAAGTTTATTCTAATTTCCTGGAGAAATTCAACTGTGCATGCCAGGGCCAGTGGCAGCAACGTGTCAAGTATTTCCATGATGTCAGAACAAAACTAAGAAATATAAATATTAGGATTCAGTTCTTTTATTCCAAATATTTTCAATGATATACAGGGCATTCAATGTATACTTGACATATAAAACAAAGAAACTTTGAAATCATTTCATTTTCTGCTACTAAAAGTGTAACACATGAAGTGCAAACAAATATAACTTGTACATATTAAGCACATTTAAAAAAAACTGGAAAGAATTTAAGATTAAAAGTCATGCCACCTGTGGCATATTTTTTAATGGAAACTTTGGATCTCCAATTGTATAAATTAATTTCTAACCAATGACTGAAAGAGAAAAATTAATTGCATTCAAATAGACAATATGCCAAGTTTATTAAACAGGAATCTAAGTAAGTTCCTCTTACAAAGAAAGGGAAAAATACATATTCAAATTCCTATTAAAAATTGTGCAGTATTTTCTCAAAATTTGTAAGAAAAACCCATAACAACATCCATTTGAAACTATAGATTTCTCCTCCCTAAATGACTATATGATATGATACATATATGCATGTGTATATGTACATATGCATCAGAATCTATACTCCAATTTGGAGTAGGTCAAAATAATAAGTGTTCATTAACTGAATTAACAATTACAACTTAAAATTAATTGTGTCTGCGTATATTAATAATTTTTCTTTTATTCACAAACTACTTTCACACACATTGCTCTCGTCTTCCTAACAGCAGCAGAAGAAAATAAATGGCTATAAGAGGAAGAGAGAATAACAGCTGATTGGGAACAGAAGAAAAGATTGAGATATGAACTGAAGAAAGAATAGAGGTAACTGGACACTGAAAGAAATAAAAAATATCTATTTAGACATTACAAGAGAGTTAAATTTATCAAGACAGGGATAATCTTCAAAGGCACCCAGCTTTTCAGTAGTAGTTTCATAATTATTTGTATCTCCACTCATATTTTTTTTGTTTTCAATAGCTCTTCTGTCTGTAGTCACTGTAAATAACACCGGTCAATCAATATGTAGTTATTTGGGAAGGAGGAATCTACTGGATATGTATAGTATACCTTTTAAATCTTAATTCACACAATTTCAAGCAGAATCTATTACGACCAAGCAACTTCAGCAAACTCAAATATGTTTACAGTTATAACTTATAACTTACAATTCCAATTCATTTACTGTTAAATAAACAAGACAAATCATGGTACCTATGAATATTATTAATTTTATAGATACTTCCAACTAATATATCATATCGATCCTCAAACCTTCATTTTATTGGATACATGCCTTTAGAATTTGTTTTGGTTGCTCTTTTTCATGGACAACTCTCCAGGATTCATTCGTGTTCTGTACATTTACAAGACACATCATATAATAGGTAGCTGAAGACTGTTCATTTTGTTCATGTTCAAGAATTTTATCAGAAAAATCTTCAATTGCAATTATTATACTCTGTGCTATGGAAGAGGACATGTCTATAAAAACATTTCTCCATTCAAACTCCAGCATGGTAGACTGAAATATAAATTATATATTGTTAAATATAAATATTTAACATACAAATGTGCAGTTTCAGATATCTATGACATCTATCAAGGGAAATGACAGCAACAAAAAATAGGCAACTACTTTTGCATGTTCAGATAAACTTTGGACCTGGCTTGGAGAAGGAAAGGAAAAGACAGAGTTAATTTGGAACATTAAAATATAATATGGTAAAGTTTTAATTGTTTTATGTGTTTAGTTTATCAGACAACATAGGCATACTTTAATATCCAATGGCCATACCATTATCCCACATAACTTTTGAAAATGATTGGATTAATCAGAGTACTTTCTATAATCACATTCCTTTGAATACTGAATGGAAAGCAACTAGCTTGCTAAAGTTTGAATTACAAAACTTTAGAAAGTTAATTGCTTTCCATACAGCATTTTTTTACATTAGAAATTGACTTCTTATTTAATTATTTTTCTTCTATATTTCATTCCATACAGTAAAATTGTTTTGCTGACATTCACATTGATTATGAGCTGCTTCAGCTGAAATGTATTTTAGCCATTGTTATCTAGTTGCTTTTATTCAAATTAAGCTGGAGCCTATCTAGTTAGGTTGGGTCTATATTGGGGAGTTTTCTAACAAGATTCAAATCTTCATCCTTAAAAATATAAAATCTTGTTTATCTATATATTAAGCTATATGAATTATAGCTTATAATCACTATTATTTCTATAACCATACAAAATCTATATTAATGTTGTTGAAATTTATTTACTATTTTTCTCAATGTGACAGATCTGATAAAGTAAGATTATCATTCTTAGGCCTCAAAATATGGTATATGAAATTAAAGGGGAGCCCATTATTTTACCAAAGCTTTTATGTGTTCAGAACAAAGCTAGTAAACAATTGCCCTTTCCCAACAGTTATACATTGTGGTAGTACTAATATCAGAACTTTGTTTTTGTGCCAACCACAAGAAATATATACAAGTGTCTTTTATATGTAGGACAGTAAGCTGTACATTAGTATAAACTGTGCAAGCAGGATATAATCCCAAATTAACAAAGTAACAAATTTCTTAAAGCTTTTTTGCTAATTTCTTAAAAATTAACAAAAACGTGGGGAAAATATTTCTGCATGTTCTAGTAGAGCTAAAATGGTTCAGCAAATTGTTCTATATTGTCAAAATTTATATTCTTACTCAAGCTTAAATTAAATTAGTTATGTGCAGATATTAACTTCTACATACAAGCGATCTGTAATGAATATGTTAATATTCTATACCAGGGGTGGTCAAATTGCGGCCAGTGGGCCACATGCAGCCCGCTGCAGAGTATTTTATGGCCCGCCAAGACAGTCAGAAAAATTCACTTTGAACTGTGCGCGACTGAAGATTTGTCTCATATTTTCCACTAGGATGGCTACGTCAATACGCATACGCAGTGCAGATACACGCTTTTCTGGTTGATCTGGATAATTTCAATTTTGTCTTTGCAACAGTAAATTTCCAACTTTAGTAAAACCATGAACCCTCCGAAAAAACGTAAAATCAGTGATGAATGTCATGTGTTTAATGAAGAATGGACAAACAAATATTTCTTTGGTAATACAGGGAATAAAGCAGTGTGTTTACTGTGTCATGAAACGATAGCCGTATTTAAGGAGTACAACCTGAAATGGCACCACGAAATCATTTTAAAAGGTGCGGCCCTCCGCTAACCTCCATTCCCACATAGTGGCCCCCGAGCCAAACCAATTGCCCGTTTTTAATTTTTATTTTACGCACCTTTTTAACTGTAAGAATATGCTCAGGAAATTCAGTGGATTCATTTGCTCTACAGTCCCCTATAAAAAGCTCCTCACAAGTTTTTTTAAGGACTCCTGCAAAACATTTTTAAAAATTAAGATTAATTTTGTGAAAAAAATTCTCACTTACAATTCTTCTGAAATGTCAGTATGATCTATAAAGAAGTTTTGAAACTTTAATTGAAAACTGTTAGCAAAACAAATACTAAAAATGGCCTCCACATAGAGAAGGTGGTCGTTACTAGGGGTTGCTAGTGATGCAAAATGGGTTTTCTGGACATTCTTGATGTTTGAGACTAACTCTAACAGTTTAGCTGACATATTTTATATTTCCAGAATTTGGGGGGGAAGTACTTCCCCTACAAAACATGAATTTCAACCTAGCACTCCCTTTCCTAGTGCATCTCCCAATGTCCAAAGAAAATAATTAGCAACATTTAGAACATGGATTCTTCTTTTCTGTTGCTGTTTCTGGTTATTATTTATCTATCTGAGTTCTTGCTACAACTTATTTATCTAAGGATTTTGCAAGATCCTCAATCATCTACCAAGCAATTCACAGCAAACACATGTGACATGATATGAATGCTTACTAAACACTCAGAGGCAACAGAATCAGGAGTCATACTAACAGACTTTCAAACAGTAACTCTTGAGTGTACTCAAGCCTCTTCAATAGGAGATTCTATCGGTATTTGGGAAGATATTGATGCTTAAGTTCCCTCCCTTTCAACCATACAATATAAATTCTGTATAGAATTTGCACAAATGAAAAGTGTTCCTCTTTTCCCACCCTACTTCCCAATCTAATTTAGGATTTTCAGCAGGGACAGAAATAAAGAAAGAGAGAAGGAGGGAACAAATGTAGAAAAGAGAATCAGAAGAAAATGAATAGGAACATCAGCTTTCCAGCATCATGAACCAATTATGTGAAATATAATTGTAATATGATATTTATAATTTTCTACAGTATTGTTTTTAGGATACAGAGAGAATCTAACTGTTTTTGGTTTTTTTAAGTGCAGAATTATTTATTGAATATCATCATGGGGTTGTGCAATTGATTTTATAACTTTTGGGTACAAAAGTACCTCCCATTTTTTTTTTTTTTAATTTTCAAACAAACAAATAAACAACAGCACAAACATACATACAAACAATACATCAAGAAAGGTAGGTTTGTTGTATCACACATACAAAATTTAAAGATAGCAAATCGATATAAAGACACAATCCAGAATTACTCTTGTTATCCACGGTATTTTACATCTCCTAGAAAGATTCCAACCTCTTCAAAGAGAAAATGTTCAAAAGGTGAGGGAATGATTTAACATTCAATTTCCTTTCAAATTCTCTAAATTGTACTTTCTCAACTTTTCGATTTCCTTCTTTCACTTTCTCCTTCTTCCTTCCTTCTTCCTTTTCTTTTCCTCCACCTTACTACACCACCTTCTCTTTTAACATCCTCCAACTCTTACTCATTTTCCCCCTCCTTCTCTTTGCTATCCCTCATTCCTACCTTCTAAATTGTATCCATTCTTTATCTTCACCTCTCTTCTTTTTTTCTTTCATTTCCCCTTTTTCCCGTACCTCCTGGTCCTCTTCTTGTTCTTCTTCTTCCCTATCCTTATTTACATCCAGACTCACCTCAGAATTACAACATCATCTTCATTTATTTACATCCATTTCATATTTATCATATTTAAATACCAAGCATTGAAATCTTCTCTTCCAATTTTATCCATTTCAAAAAGCTTTCCCGATTCTCATTTACTATTTTATACATTTCTAATTGATTTTACTTTAAGTGGTAACATCTCTTTTTGTTTAAGAACTATATTAAAACCAATATTACAATATTATGATACTCTATCATTCCAGTTCATAATTTCAATAAGCCAGCATTTCTATCTTTTGCCCCTCATTACATATCTGTAACATTTTACAATAAAAATTTTAATTTAAACTTTTCCCTAATTTTTTTCTTTGAGGGGGTAATATGTCTTAATCAATAGTTAGTTCATTTCATAATCCATAATTTAAATTTATAGTTTCAGTGAATCAGTCCCCTATCTTTTTTTACAAATTTTAATGCTTTTTTACTTAATAACAAAAGCAGCTTTTAACAATAATGTAGAACAAATATGGCAAAGGTAAAAATCATATTATAGTAAATCATTTTAACAGTAAGCTGTACAGTTTTATACATACTTATCTAAGGCAAATATTATTCAAATA
>JANHFO010005256.1:58711-69686 GCA_032468095.1 Pareas carinatus
CCCCCCAGGGAGCGGGTTTCAGGCACGGGAGGCAGAGCTAGCTCTCCCGCGTCCTGTTGCCTCTAGGACTGGAAGTCGGAATCTGGACTGATTACTTTTAAAACCTGTTTTCAACCCATGTTTCTCTGACTAATCAATGAGTTATATATCAGATAATTTTTCATCCATCTATATATTAAGGATTTTAATTACAATAGTAAAATCTATTAAAAAGTAAAAGAGAGAATAGAAAAAGTACAAAGAAAAAAGTAGAAAAGAAGAAAATATATAGTAAAGAGAAAAAAGTAAAGAATAGATCTCCAACTTTCATCACAAGTGTAAACAATTATTGCAACTCTTGACCTCTTTTTATTCACACAATGATCTCTTAATTCCATATCCTATTTCTTATCTATAGACAAATACATAAAGCATCATCTTTTTAATTCTCGTGTCAACAGAAAGCTCATTAAGGATTACCACAAATAAACATATATTGTTTTAACCTTGATCTAATTTTATATGCCTTCATTTTACTTCTAGTAAGTACCTGTATGTAGTCAATTCAAGTAATGTCATAGAATTTATTTTCATTTCTTCTTTGTCCCTTCTCACAAGACTTTTCAAATCTTTAATAAGTCTCTTTTGTAAATCCAATATAAAATTTATCCAGTTCACTTTATTGATTTATTATTTGCATTTTCCTTTTGATTTTCAAAGTATCAATGGTTTTATTTTGTATGCCCAATGAGACATCTTTTTCCATGTCATTCTCATGGTCTGTCATTTGTAGATCTACTTTCAATGCCATCTTTATATGATCAAATAAAACTTGTTCCTCATCTGTCATTTCTTCTACAATATTTTTGATTCACATTGTTGACATTAACTTCTGAATTCTTAAAAGTTTCCTTTATTTTTTCAGTGTTATGTTTTGTGTCATTTCATAGGTCCCGGTTAATAACTGTCAAAAAGTAGCAAAAAGTTAGATAAGACCTTGATTTTAGAAAATTATAAATGGATTAAGGGTTCAGATAAATTTGGAATAACATTTTGGAAATTAACTATAATCATTTATAATTAATTCCAAAATAGTATTTCAAATTTAACTGGATCCTTAACACATTTATAATTTTCTAGGATCAAAGTCTTATTTAGCTTTTTGCTATTTATACCCTTTTTATAAAAACAATTAAAAGTTATGATTAAAATTTTAATTCATTAAGGACTAAAGGCACACTAACTTCTAGTTGTCAACTAAATGGACTCTAATAGCTTAAAAATAGTTGACAAGCAATTTGTAAACATAATTAGAAAGGGAAGTTTGCAAACTTAATATTCTTTAAAAGGCATCAACGTCAACAAAATGGCTATTCTCATTGTCTCCTGGTGCTGACAACCCATTGGGACAACTGTTTTGCAGTCTTGGAAGAAGCAATTGTTCAGAGCACATGTGAGCGATCACACAGGCTTTCCTTGTCCAGAGAGGTTCTGAAGACCCAGTCTACTCACTGGCTCTTCACTGTAGTTGTTGGCTCTACTTTTTGCAGAGCCATCTTCAGTCTGTCATTTATTCCTCTGAAAGCCCATCTTAGATAATTTTTTCATAATGAATTACACAACATTTTATTTATACAATGTATATGATTGTCTATCTCCTGTTTCTGCACAGCAGAATTCTAGCAATTAGAAAGGAAAATGAACCATTAAGAACAAAATACTTCAAAGGATTGTATCAGAAATAAGTTGACATTTGTAAGGTTGACAAGAATATATTGTTGTTTCCCTTATTATATCTATTAAAATTCTACTAATCAATTATTTGAAGAAAACAGTATATGGAAAATATAACCATACACTACCTTGAATACTTTTGTTCTCAGACACACATGACAACAGTAGTTCAGAAGATAGCTCTTCAATATTTTCCTCCATCAACAAAAATGACTTTATAAGCTGGGAAAGGCACTTGAGTTGATGTAATGTTAAACACTGGTTTATTCCTATTCTGGAATGTTCTTCGGCAACTATAAATAAGGGGAAAGAAAATCAGATTCACATGTCACATTTATAATATCATTAAGTGGTATATGTTGCAATTAATTTTCTGATTATTTCTAAAAATCACAGATAGAATTTGTGCACATTTTATATACATATGAATAAAATAGAAAGCTGTTCAAAGATTTGTGAAAAAATGTTCAGTTTCTTATGCAGGAATATCCAGAAATTAGTTACTTCTCAGGATCATGACATAAAGTCTAAGAAGGATATAGCTCATTCACAATATTTTAAGGGATTATCTACAAGAATAATAGTATGTTAAAAGAGATCTGGTTAATTTTATTATTTTAAATATATAAAATCCTCTCTTATATGAAGACAATGCTTTTGGATAGCTTTTGGGGTTGGTAAGAATGCCTATTATTTCATTACCACAAATAATAATCTGCAACCAGCAGGGTCTATTGAAAGCTCGGGTGAGAGACTGAACCAATAGTGTCTTGTGTGGAGAATACCTGATTGTATCATCTGAGATCCTTTCAGTTGTACTGATAATAATGATAATCATAAGCCATTACTAAGGATCCTTGAATCGCTGTTATAGAAATACATTCTATAAGAATTCAGCCTTAAAAATTGCAAAATACAGTGGCTTGTCTCCTTATCAGACAGATAATTTGGAGGACATTCAGACTCTGGCTGCCAGGTTTTGGTCACAGTTGAATACAATATGTTAGTATTTTTAAATTGCTGTGTGTCCTGGATTCAGTAAGAACAGAGAAAATAACGTCAAAAACAATTTTAAATGCCAAAAATATTAACAGCATTTAGCAACATAATATAAAGCACTAAAAATGAAAACTTCAAACAGAAACATTTATTCTTCCAATGGCTTGCGAAACAAAAATCAAAATTAGGAAAGGAAATAAATACATTTATTCTTATTTCAATGTGATAACATCAATTTATTGTCTGGAATCTCTGTGTATTTATTTTTTGGTCTTATCTTTATTCAAATTACTATCGTGTTTCCCCGAAAATAAGACACTGTCTTATATTATTTTTTGCACCCAAAGATGCGCTAGGTCTTATTTACTGGGGATGTCTTATTTTTCCATCGAGGCCGCCCAGAACAGGAAGTCCAAGGCCTTGTTATTGGGGAGGTCTTATTTTCGGGGGATGTCTTATATTTCAGTGAGAGGCAAACTGTAAGTAGGTCTTATTTTTGGAGGATGTCTTATTTTTGGGGAAACAGGGTACCTATTTCCTCTTCTTTGAAAATGATACTGTATACAGATTGATTCTCCTTTTATATTTATATAAATTTGTTTCTTGATTCTGTCTTGATCCTATGACTTGACTCTTTCAACCCTGTTTCAATCTTTTTTTACTCTGGTTTGATTAACTGCAATTTTGTATTTTAATTACTTGTAGGCTGTCAATGATATTATCTCAGTATTGAACATCTATGTATAGTAAATGACTGCCTGTATATATACTCTCAAACTAGAGAGATAAAGCTGTTATTATGACATGTCTCAAACCGAAGGTTTCATTATTCCACCCTCAACTCCTAGGAGGGAACTATTTCAGAACATATTCCTATGGTTGTTACACATTGATTAAACACCAGGAGGCAGTGTGCTATCGATTTCATCTTTATTGGAATTTATGTAGTAGACAATTAAAAGTTATGTGGTTCAAACCCATCTACTTGGAATTGAATTTATAGATCATATATCCCGCTCCCAAACAAACTAAAAAGTGACTGCAGCATACAAAGGTAAATACACTGTATATAGTACAAGAGCCTATGAGTTTGATACCTAGCGGAAAATGTATAATTTGTAACCATATTAGATTTTTCATTATACTTTATTTTTAGGACATATTCTGACTTCAATTATATTTATTTTTATTTACCAGTGAATTTGATCATGCTTAAAATAACCAATAAATAGATATTAATTAGTGAAGAGGACAAAGAAGAATTGACTAGAAGTAGACAATTTGAGGAAAATTTTATTGTGTTCTAAAACTGTTTATCTCCATTAATAAATATTGCGGAAATAATTGGGACTCCTAATAGCGAAAATAACAATTAATTGCTGCTCAGTCTTGTTGAATGTGTTAGAAAAATGGGAGACTGGGGAACAGAATTGTGGAATGTTTGGTGAGAACAAATATTACAGCAGGGGAAATATAGTGAAAAGGTGTAACTTGGTCACTGTAATAAAAAGAGGGTACATTGCCCTCTTTCCTCTGGCAAAGCACCTGGACACTTCATTGAATGAAGCAGATAGGTAAAGGGTTGAGTGCAAATTGAGGAACCCTTGTGAGAAACTGGCTTGAACATAAAAATAGGACTCTTCCATTCTTTTCTTATTCCTCTGTCTCCATTGTGCTTGCCAATAACAAGCCAGCAACAATTTTCTGTACTGTATAGTAAGGAAAACTGGAAGAACTGAGACTTCCTGTTAGCAATTTGCATAATTCTTTGCAGATTAAGTAGACCAGATTTCCCTTGATTTGGACTCTACTGCTGGGAAAGGTCACAGTGAAGTAAGGATGATGTCTGACTCATATGCATTCTTTTCAGTATATACATCTTACAATGTGGACAATGTGCCTTATGATGGAGGTCACCATTTACCTTCTAAAACCTTTAAATATAATTTAATTTCTAAAATTTCCATTAAGTTTATTGTTCTGTCCTACATTTATCACTTTTTTCATCTACTCATAACAAAGAGCTACCTTTATCATTAATCCCCATTTTTTGAAATACAGTATTCATTTTACATATACAAATCATGTTCACCTCTCATTCATTTTAAGTTAAAATATTGTTAATGGAAGAGTAGGTACAGAATTAAAATTATTCTGTTACATACACAAACAACTAAACTAGATTTAACAACCTGTGTACTTCTGTCTAATAAATAGTTTATGCAATTTAATATTTTGGAATAGTTGTTATAATACTGTTTCAAACTAAACTGCTACGGACAATGGTAGCAGTCTTCCATATATAGCTTCGTATACTGGTTTAAAAATTCACGTCAATTTTAATCATTAAAATGTAAAATCTATCAAGATGCTGGATTTTAAAAAGCAGCTGGGTTTCCAATCACAGAGTGATTGGACTATACAGTCCATCCATAAAACTACAAAGCAAGCAAATCCCTCCGACTTTGTTAATCTAATGCAAACACTGTTCACAGACTGTTAAAAAATATAAAAAAGAAGACCCTGTAATAGGTATTGATCTTGGTATTTGTGGGCAGTGATTTAAGTGATATTTACCAACAAAACAGATGCAGATGCTGACGAAAAGGTAAACAATTGTTGCATGGCTTACTGCCAGATTCCAAACCAATATATTAAACTCCAAGTGGAACACATTTCCCCTATGGATTGCACTTATTGCCACTTCATTTCCTACTTGCACTGTCTCTCTATTGCTGTGCCTGGCAGTAAGCTATTTTCAGTTCTTTCCTGACCGGAGGCCTAGTGCTACCTCACACAGCCATTAGCAAAGGGAATTGCATGTGTGTGACACGGTCTGAAACCAATTATTTGATATTTTCTTCACAATGATGCCCAGGTCTGTTGGGAACGAGCAATCATGAAATAATTTACCTCCTGATTTAATTTTTTCCTTCACAAATTAGTTGTCGTCTGAGCTTGCTATACACAGCTGCCCAGGACATATCTCTGTCTTATCCAGATTATACTTGGAATGATATAAGAGAGTGGGGGTTAAATAGAGCAGACTGGAAGATTCTGCTTTAAACAGGCATTGACAAGTTTATCAGATATACTAACCATAAGTATTCTCTGCTGATTGAAAGAGATGTAATCATTAAAAAATGTCAAGGTGCTAAAAGTAACAACATTGATGTAAATCATTCCCATAGCATTTAAGCTTTAAAATACTGCTGTTTTTCAGTTCTGTTTAGAACTATTGAAACCTATTAATATTTAAAATGTGTTTTAGAGGACAAAAAATAGACTAAAGTGAGCAATTATTCTGAGCTTTAGATTTAGTTCTTCTCAAAATGAAAACTTGCATTATACTCCTACCGGTATTAGTAAGTAAGTATTTATGTCTATAAGTTCTATATTGCATGAAAAATATTTTCAACCTCTGCAAAAAAAATTCAAATATTCTGTAGCACATCATTATATGTAAAACTCCACAATGAGATTATATAATCACATTTAAAAGGATTTTTAGGAAAGCATTCACAAACCATGTTCCATAAAATGAATTCAACAGAGTGAAAGTATGGGCTGGAATCCAAAAAGCAGTACAATTAGTTCCACATACACTAGAGAGATTTGAGCATGTGTTTCTTGAATAGCAGCTGCCATGCCACATGGTAAATCAGTTTTGAAGCACAGGGGCTTCAAAAAGCAGGTTCTTATGTAATACGGGCTTTCTATTAAAAAAAATACAATCTCACTGGACATGCCTTTGAAGAAATGTAAAATCCAGTCCTTTAAAATACTTCAGTATAATAGAGAAATCATATTAGAATTTAAAACAAAACATTTGGCATAAAACAACTGTGATACTATGGGGCAGTATCTGTATAACTGAAATCCATTAAACTCAATTTTCTTAATGCTAAGACTGATTTGAAAGTTGATGCTGCTCTCATTAATATCAATATTGGATATACTGACATCAATATCATGTTTTTAGTACAAAACAACCAATTTATAGGAAATACAATCATACATTTTATGTCTGTTTTGTCAGACTCTTCTATGGCAAAGAGAAATAAATAGGGAAAATTACTTCCAGAGCTACTTTAGAAGTTATCCTAGAGATAAGAAGGTTAAACCCACAATATATTATAAAATTATGCCATTCCTTAATAGATTAACAAAACTATTTTACTAAATGGTTTTATTAGGACATTTTTAAATACTTCAGCTAAATCACTGAATAGAAGCAGTTGGTGAATATGAAAACAAAGTATTTCATTTTTCCCACCAACAATGCCTCTATTATTTCCAACAATATAGCTGGCTATAAAAATTAATTAATTAGAAATACTAAAGGTGTACCACATCCTAGCTTCATTTGTGACAGAACTTCAATACCAAAATTTATATATGACATTTACCACTTATAGGATATATGAACTGTATATATGTAATAGTTTTCAAACATGCCTGCAGTAAACTATGTACTGTACTAAAATATTTTTAAGTCTATCCAAATGTATACAGAGGTAAGTTTTCAGAAAAACATGTTTATTTGTGAGAGAAGACTCACAAAAACATCAAGGATAATGAAGAAAAAATGTAAATGCATCTATTAGAAAAGTATACATAAAAATGCATCTGGATATTCAATTTTTTTTAATTTGCAAACTTTTGTTGAAATTGGGTGGAAGAAACCTAAGGTACAAAATGTAAGAAACACAAACCAAAATACTAATTGTGTTTAAGCCCAGGTATATTTGTCAAGAACATGTTTAAAACAACCATAATTATTGTCAATTATTAAATTGAACAATATTATGAAAACAGTCTAGACCCTGATTCTACTAGGATTTCAAATCTGTGGACAGGTTTTTTTTATCCTAATGACTGACATCTGGTACACATATTGTAATATAAAAAGAGACATTCTTTGTATTTTAGTTATATTTCAAAATAGATATATCCAAAATAAATTCACAAGTTCATGCTTGTCTGCCTTCCTTTAGTTCAGATTTATGAAAAGCGCATGAAGTCCATCATTTGTATAAAGGCCAGGTACACGTTAACATACCTAGCAGAATATACAGTGGAGAGGAATTGGGATTTGGGAAGAAGAAATTAATTGGATCCATCATTAGCACCAAAAAAAGAGAAATAAATTATTCTGCAGTAAAAGTTAAACAGGAAATTCACATCTAGCTCAGTATGACAATAGGTAACTGAAGCTGGGAATTGATCCCTCAAACCCATTGTTTTAAAATTTAATTTGAACTATCAGAAGGTAATATTCAGATTTTAAACACCTGTTAGATGTCAATGTACACCATTTTTAATGAGCTTATTTCTCAAAAAAAAAAATCTAAGGATAACCAAACTTTATATTACTGAAAGTATGCACAATGCCACACAGCTTAATAGTATCTCAGCAAGGAGCACTTAATTAAGTTCTGCTCAGGAGACAGTTGACGTGTTGAAAAGGGTCTAATAAAGAGGCATGTAACTTTTTCCTTCCTCAAACAATAGTGTAAGTGCCTTAGGAACCTCTTCAAGAGACCTTTTAGAAGTTCTTCTTCTTTTAAGTCTCATAGGCATGTATGGTTTCCTTTACACATTACAGTATTTAAGAAAACGTAACTTAATAATTCCCTCTCACTTCTTTGTCACTCTTTTTTATTAAAGAAGGTACTCTAATACATAAATCTCACATTGAGTCCAGACCGCTCAAGAGAAATCAGACCAAAGATTAAATCATTTTTATCTTTTATGCTTGGGACGAAAATGTAATAATTAGGGGGCATGGTGAGTTACCTTTTTTTTCTAACTATAGAAAGAGCACCCAGGTGTGCAAAAGAGCTGTGAGATAAAAACAGTGTTTCCAACTGGTACATCCAAATTCTGTTTTGTTTGCAAAATTTTCCTAGCAAATTAAATTTTACATTTAACAAAATATTATTGGGCAATATACATCAAAAGAAAGAACATTATAATACAACTCTTTTAAACATAAGACATATTATAAATTATGTATACTTTTTTTAAATGTAGTAAACATATCAAAGAACAACTATGTCCTAAAACAGTAATAAGATTCCTTTTCATATAATGGCAATAATAAGTGATTTGAATAGTAAAATATTCATAGCATTAGCCTCAAAATTTCTTTAGCAAAATCAGTTTGAAAACATTTTATCTTCTAAGCTGAAAAGAAGCATACATCGTATGAATATAATGCAACATTTTCTTCAGCTCAAACAATTCTGTTCATAAGGGTTTCTAAAATCTCCATTTCTCATTTTAAAAGCATGTCATTTTTTTTAACGTAAGGAAGGAATGACCCTTCTTCCCTTTCTAATATAGTAACAGAAACTTTCCATTGACATAATGAAAGATTGGACACTACCTTTAATTCTTTAAGCCACGTAATCAAGAAAATTATTTGTAATCTTTTTAGTTTTTTAAGACCTTGAATTATTTGTTTCATTGCACCAATTTTATACTGTTTCCTATGCAAATGCATTATAAAATTAAGAAAATATAGCATATAATACTAATAAAGCAATATAAATCATATTAATGAAAAGCTTGAAGAAAAAAATACAGGGAAGACCTTTCCAGATTTTCAGCAGACATCTAAAGATATAATGGGCACCTCAGCAATTTCAGAGAAAAAAGCCATCTAGATGAATCAAGGGGCTGCTATGGAAAAATAAAACCCACTTATAATAACCACCAGGTGGCATTGTGCAACTCTTGGCACATTCCCCTAATGATCTCAGTAATTAACCAGATAGCAATGGAGAAGAAAGTCAGTTACATAGCCTGTTCAAGTGTTCAGTTCTTATAAGACTTTAACAACATATGAGAACTGAATCTGGCTCGACAGCCAGTTGGCCACTGCAGTTGTTTTAAAGGAAGTGTGGCTTCTGGATAGTTAAGTGCCCTATTAGCAATCTATGCACATTTTGTCTCATTTGCATCTTGTACCAAATAGAAAAGCAGTTCCCATAGAAGACATTATAGTAGCTAGTGTGACCTAACAGTGCATGGATAACTGTAGCTGTCTTGTCCAGGAAAGGGCATAGTGATAATATGCACCCCTGGATATTGTAATCATTTAAAACTTTCAAGGGCAGTTACAGTTTTGGAAGATCCCTCAAATTATGTAAATATTCTTTCTGGAAAAATGCAAGAAGAGCATTCAAAATATGCAACCCCACCTATTTTCATCTCCCATAACCCAGATAACCGCCTGCCCTGCTCTTTGCCCTGTCAGGATTCATTTTCAGTTTATTGATCTTTATTCATTCCATCACTACATTCAGACATTGGCTCAGGACATGTGCAGTGTGCAGCCTCTTTTGATTCAGCTGTTTTGGAAAAGTTACCACCAATCTACAGGCAATGGTATCAAAGATCACTGAAAAAAATATCAAACAGCAGATCATGTTTAAGATCCATCTTATCTTTATAAGCCATTCATTATTTTCCTAAATAAGCGTGTGTTTTCAGATACTAGTATTAAAATTCACCACAAAAAGGACAAGCAAAACATCAGTTAAACAACAAAGAAAATTCCAACCAAATATTGGCCATGTCAAACTTCCCTTTAAAATGCATGAAGGCAACTTGGCAAACTCAGTGCAACAACAGTGCTATCGACTACATTAGATGACAGCCTATAAAATGCAAGAACAAAACCAGCAGCCAAAATCTGCAATACATTTTCCATGAGTACTGTTTCCAAGTCATAACATTTGGGTGGCAATTCTCTCTAGCAAGAATTAGTTTTCTTTTAATCTTTTATGTTAACAGTTAAAGAAGGAGAACCAGTTTAAGTTATGCTGTGAGGAGGAAACAAAGTTTATGCTGAATAATAATAATTACCACCCCCAGTGAGGCACTACCATTACATGATTGTCAGGCTTGTGTGCTCTGAGGAAGAGGAGAGCTATGCCAGAGCTTCAACCATACTGGTCAGAAAAGTCAGAGTGTGTTTCCCATAAAAAATATGGGGAGACATAAACCACAGAAACATCCAGCTTGCTGTAAGATGGTCACACAGGACGACTATAAACAATGGTATAGCAAAGTAGTAACAGTGCATTGGAATATCTGCAAGAAATATCATTTGCCTAAAAGCAAACTGGGGAGTCTATTACTTACTTACTTACTTACTTAATTTATTTATACATACATACATACATACATACATACATACATACATACATACTTTTATACCGCCCTTCTCCCCAAAGGGACCCAGGGCGGTGTA
>JANHFO010005257.1:0-14714 GCA_032468095.1 Pareas carinatus
TTCCCAGAATTCCTCAGCCAGCATAGCTGGCTGAGGAATTCTGGAAGTTGAAGTCCACAAGCCTTCAAGGGACCAAGGTTGGAGATCTCTGCCCTAGACAAAAAGACAGCCTGCACCTAGAGCAATGTCACTAGGTGCGATTTGCTTTTCGCACAACTAATAATGTAAAAATGCCCCGCCATTGTGCATTATTTAATAAAAACACGGGGAAGCAAAGGAGGCGCGTGGGAGATGCAGCAACCCTGCCTCGAGCTCCCACAATTGCGCCGTCGAAACTTCGCTTCCGAGGGGGCTATGCCCGGTTTAAGCGGCACCCATGCCTCTAGGACCCAGCGGGCTCCGGCGCACTTTTTTCCGGGAGCCGGCGGCTGCCGCCGTTCATGCCCATGTATGTGCCGCGGTGGCTGACTCGCTGGAGCTGGGCGCTGCGAGCGCCGGCGCTCCATTAATAGCCCCGAGACGCTCAGCCGTCCCCGAGCCGCGTCGCTTCAAGCGGCGGCGTCCGTGAAGTCATGCGCGCGGCGGCCCCTTCTCAGATGGAGAGGCTGGAGCAGTTCCAGAGCCCCGGGAAGGGTCGGGGCCTGCGGGCGCTGCGCCGCTTCGTCATCGGGGAGCTGCTCTTCTCTTGCCCGGCCTTCACTTGCGTGCTGACCGTCAACGAGAGGGGCAACCACTGCGAGTGCTGCTTTGCCAGGTATCACGCAGAGGGAGACGGGCTGCCGGCCGGCCGCCCTGCGCGCAAAGAGACGAAGCTGAGCGAGCGCTCCGGGCTAGCCCCTCGGGTCCCACCGCGATGCGAAGGTCCCTCGCTCCCGGGTGGCTCCCGAGAGATGTGGGCGGAGAGAGCTCGGGAAAGGCCTTCGTGGAACTTGCGCCCCTCGTGCTTAAAAATCTCCTCCTCCCTAAACCCGGATGTTGGCTGTGGGCTGTGGCTAAGCGCAGCCAGCTTCCTCCTCCATTCACCTCGTGTGCTTAAGGCAGTTTTCAGACAGACCGTAGCTCAACAGGTGCGTTGAGGGCAATGGCGTCGCTGCTCGGCACGCAGACACTGTGCACCACGGTGTTGGTAAAAACGAGGCTCGTGGTCGGCAAGGGAGGCCACAGGGGTTGTGAACGGACTTAGTCTCCTCTGCTGCTGCTGTTTGTATTATCCCGCGACCGAATCGCGGACCTAAACTGGAACCCAGGATGTAAATTCATTCAGGGCCTGTTTGTTGTACTTTTCCTTCAGCCCATGCCCCAAAGAGCAGTCCATATTGTCAAACAGAACGAAAAAACGGATTCGGTTGATTGTGTGCTTCAAGTCTGTCAACTTTTAGCAGCTGCATAAATAGGCCTTGTCTAGGATCAATCTATCCCCAATTGGGCCCTTTAGGAATTTTTCTGGTTTACCCACCACCGCTGCAATAGGGTCCAACCACTTTCCTCTCAGTCATCATTCCCGTCCTTATGATCTTCTGCAGAAAACTGCCTCATCGCATAATGTGTCCAAAATATAAGTTAAGCCTAGTCGTTTATGTCATGGCTTCAGAACTCTGCACTGGGTGTATTCTGTGTTTGGTTGAGGCTTGACCACAAAGGGTCTCAGTCTTCTCCAACACCAACGTTCAGAAGCTTCAATGTTATTACCGGTATTGTCCTCCTTCAAAGTTCATGCAGTGTCATAGGAAAAAATATTGCATGCATGATTCTGATCTTTGTATAAATGTGGTGTATCTTTTCCAAGGCCTTCATTGCAACTTGTTGCTAGACTTGGTGCATTTTTTGCTGCTTCCTTTACCATTGATAAACAGAATTGTCTACTGCTTCTATGTCTTCATTGCCAATTCTAAGATTTATAATCTTAGTGCCATTATTTTTTCACTGTGTTCCTTGACTTTCATTAGCTGAGCTTGTAGATCATTGCCATTTTTAGATAATCAGTAAAATATATCAATAAAATAATATTTTCAATGGACTCAACAGCATTGATTCTCCAACCTCTTTTGTATTTACTTCAGCCCCTGACTATGGCCAATTATATAAAATAGCCATATTTCCATATATAAAGTCTACATGTATCTGATAAGTTGGAAACAATGCTCAGAAAGCACTTTTGAGGCCTCAGCCGGCCTCCCATGCCATTTTTCGCACTTACCTGCATTTTTGCTCCTCGGCCCACCATAGGTACTGGTTCAATCGCGGAGAAGCAGAGGCCTCCGCCGACCTCGAAGCAGTTTTCCCGCGTGTAGAAGCAGTTTTTTGCAGTCACCTGCCCTGCTGCTCCTCCCCCTCCATTAGTACTGTTCAATGAAAAATTCAAAACCAAACAGGGAAGCCCTCCAATCAGGAGAAAGGAAACACAATATTTTGACCAATCACAACCTCTGGAATTAAAAAATTGAAATAACTTGCATAAAAATTAATATTTTAAGAATCTTTTCTTAGTGAGGGTCTAGAAGCCAAGATGAACAGATCAACCAAATTTCAGGTTTGTAGGTTTAATAGTTTGGGAGATCTTGTGATGAGTCAGTGGGTGAGTGAATGGTGTATATATATATATGATAAAATAAAATTATATACTTAATTTTCTCTAGTTGCCTCTGCCTGTCCAGGATGATCCAACTCTGAGTCTTGTCAATTAAGGAATGACATCTAGAGGGATCCAAGAAATGTACTCGAGTACAATTCCTACCTTCTAGAATGATCTCCCTTCAGGGATTTGTGTGTTCTCGCCCTTATTTTATTCAGGAAATTATTGAAGACCTGGTTGTTCTCTCAGGCCTTGGAGACAGGATGGCTATGAACCCTTTTTTGTTTATGTTTTGCTTTGATTTATTTTATTTAGGGTCAGTTTTTCTATTTTGCTCTTCTAGACTGTTTTTACATAATGTTTTTTTAGTTGTAAGCCAGAGTCATTTGGAAGTCAGGTGACCTAGAAATAAATAAATAATCAAATAAATAAATAGTGATTAAAATGAACTAACATGTAAAAACGAAAAGGCCCATATAATATATAATATTACCCTTTCATATATACTGTTAGTAATTCCGATTCTTTAATCTTTATATTCATTTGAATAGCCTGGATTTCCTGATTTCCTTGATGCTTGACATGAACCTGAACTTCTAATGGTTAAAGTAAATTGGTGGTAGATAAGAGTCAATGGAATTCGATGGGATTCACTCTTGTGGGAGTGAAGGGACTCAAGACTGATGATGTTTTTGACCCCTCCCTCAGGCTCAGCCTGGTCATCTCCTACAGAACTATTGAGCATTATTCTGTACTATGATTTTATGTTTTATAGTCAGCCACATAGGGTTATTATATATAATGAGCAAACTTTCTAAATAAATAGGTTATAATTAATGTGGTAGGAAGTTTTATTGTGAAAAAAAGCTTGTAACATTTATAGCTTAATAGATGAATTAACAGGAACATAAAGCCAAAATGAAATGTGTGAAAAACTAAGTACACCCTTACTGCTTCCATAGGTATGAAGAGGCTAAGTAGCAGCCAAGTGCTACTGATCAAGTGCCCTTGATCAACTGATCCTCAGCAAGTGTAGTCACTTGCTGAGGATAAAAGCTGATGTTTTAGGAGTTTTCTGGTCTCTGGCATTGAGGTGTGTGTTAAGACAATGACAAAGAGTAAAGATGCCAGCAAGGATCTTAGAGAAACAATTATTGCTACCCATCTATCTGGGAAAAGTTTTAAGACTATTTCCAAGCAATTTAAAATCCATCATTTTACAGTGAGGAAGATTATTCACAAGTGGAAAACATTCAAGACAGCTGCCAATCTTACCAGTAGTGGGCATTTCAGCAAATTCAACCCAAGGTCGGACTGTGCAATGCTCAGAGAAAATCGCAAAAAATGTAAGAGTTACATCTCAGACTTGAGAGACCTTAAATGTTAAAGTTCATGACAGTACAATTAGAAAAAGACTAAACAAGTATGCTTTCTTTGGATGGAAGGGTTTCCAGGACAATGGAGCATGGTGGTGCAGCTTAGGTTTGCAAAGTTGCTTTGACTTTGCTGGATCTCATGGCATCCCGTATCTTCCGTACATTATTTAAATCTAAAGAATCACCATGGGAACAGAGCTTAGTAACAGCACTGGATTTCATAGAGCAAGATCATAATATTTGGCAATGTTATGCTAAGGTAATAAGACCAGAAAGCAGTTTTTGAAAAACAACTAGAAATAAATGAAGAGCAGAGATAGATATAATTTGAGGGCTGGTGACCTGCTTAAAAATTCCAAAGCCCATGGGTACTTTTTCAGAATGGATTTAAGAAAAATTTCAAGTAGCAGTGAACCTAATAACCACCAAGAGAAATATCTGCAGGCAGAGTGATGTCCATAGGCCGAAAGCTGCCCACCCTGGTCTAGAGAATAGAGCTCATATCTTGGCAACTTTTTCTAATAAAAATTGTTATATGTAACTATGAAGCTGCCTTTGTCCTTATAGGGGTTACTTATTCATTGCATCAATTTTTTTCTTTTTGTATGTATGCTGCACTACTAAAGGCTATTATTGTCTTAAAGAAAGCATGACCATTTGTATTTACCTATTTAGGAAAGAAGGATTGTCCCGGTGTGGAAAATGCAAGCAAGCGTTTTACTGCAATGTAGAATGCCAGGTGAGTATTTCAACAAATACTGGTTTTTTTTCTTAATGCTGCATTTATGGAACGGTTTTATTTCAGTTAACCATTTTCAGGTACTGTAGTTGTAGAGGGAAACAGGGATTGAAGACTTCAGTGCAGCATAAAGAAAGGCTGCAGGGGGAAGTAAGGAAATACTGTTGATCAGGAACTAAGACAAGACCTGAGTCACTGTAGGAATTTGGAAGTTGCCAGAATGCTGGCTGGGGAATTCTGGGAGTTGAAGTCCAGACAAGTTAAAAGTTGCCAAGGTTGAGAAACACTGCCATAATGAGCCACCGAGGATCAGCTGTGCTGGATCATAGGGCTGCTGAGCCATTAGATTAGTTGACTACTACATGGGCCTAATTGCTTCAAAAGCTTCTGTCTGCTTTTAGAGAACCAGATGGTTTAACCTTATTTCACTAAGCCGATGAGGAAGCTTGTGCCTATCTGAGCAATCAGAAATAAAGACTAGATTTAGCTTGTGGGGGCAGGTGAGTGGGCGGGGAGAATCTGTTTGCAAATGCATTGCTGCTAATAATAATAGTGTGCGTTTACAAACCAACTGGGCCTGGATAGGCAGTTATATATTTATAATATATGGGCAAAGGAAGTTACTATTAGGCTACTTTAGAATATTTATTACCACTTTGAAAGGTTTTATGCACAAAACAGAGGTTTTTAACCTTAAGTTAAAAGTGTTTTTCAGTTTAGAGAGTTCCTACATAATTGTATGCGAATTTCCACTGTCACATTGAAGATTTGTGCTTATTTTACAGATTTAAACTAATCTACCGAGTCAGTTTGGAATTAATTTACATTGTTAGGAGGTTATATTCTAAGAAATCATAAGGAATCATATGAAAAGGGAATTGAATCAAGCAAAATTATATAATGATGGCCGGTTTACCCTAGAAAGATAGTAAAATCTTTGTTACTGATATACTAAGACATCTCATTGCTACTTTTTAATGAATGAATTGGAATCTATGTATCTTTCCTCCTCTTGGACTAGCAGAGAATGAGAAACAGAAGCAAACTTTGCTGTTCTTCATTTTGGGCTAGAATAGTATGATGTACAAAAGCAAAACTGATAGTTGAATATTTAAGAATAGAAAATAAAATGATAAACACAATAATACATTGTTAGACTAAAGATAAATTAAACCACTTGGGGAAGCTAAAATATACTAAAATTTAAAGATACTAGGAACAGATGTGATTGTACAAATGCTTGGATGAATATATAATTTGTTTATTGTCTGAAATTAGGCCATTTGGAGATTAGGAGATAGTATCATGATAAAAGACCCACCATCAAGGTAGCCTTACCTCTGGTTATCACACTCCCAGACAACAATTTCAGTCTTCTTTTTACCACTTTCTTCTACTACCTTCCATTCTTTTTACCATCTAGTACTGCTGTCAAGGAAGAGTGATACTATTCTTTTTTGAGTCACAATAGGTGGTTTGCAAAAAGGCTTTTAAAGTTAGGCCAAGGCTGCATTAACTTTGTCTTGAAAACTTGACTCCTTTTCTCTCTCTTTTCCAATAGACACTTTCTGAGTCTAGCTAGACTGAGTCCATACTGAACTGTTCAGAATTTGCAAAAACTCTAAAGAATTTGTTATCCATATCAGAATTGCTGTTTACACTCTGTGAATGTTTTTGTTGCTATTGTTTAATCATCAAAACTTTGGGGTAATACTTATTGGATGTTGTCTGTTTTTCAGTGCTTGCAAGTAAGCTGACATACATTTGTGTATCTGCGTGCTTCTTTTTTATTTGACTGTCTGGAAGCTTTTATTGTATCGGTTTACTGAAAATGCAGTCATTTACTGCAAATGGCAAACAGTTCAGCTGTAAAAAAAATACCTCAGAAAAAATAATTCTGCTCTCATTGGTGGTGTGCAACAGGATTGTATGGGTTGAACAAGACAAATTAGGAATAAGGAAAATTCAATCTATTTTGATTATCCATATTTTTCCTGCAGTAGCCCCGGAGTAGCATATGATTTTATCACAAATTGCACAAAGGGCCATGAAAGAGTCACAGACATGTTTTTCTTGATAGCTTTATAATATGGGGAGGTGAATATAGTTTTACAGTGGCTTACTTGGATTTGTATAATAGTGTTTGGAAATGAAATAAAGTGTTATATTTGAAATCTTCTGAAATAAAAATTATTTCAAGTTCTCCGCTAAATTTGAGAATTCCTTCTTTCAACTGGACTCACAAGTAATTTAAGACCAATCCATCCATAAACTCCAAACAGCCATGCCTTCTGGTTTGTTTGAACACCCCAGATTAATTCCACTCTCAGCTTTAATGCTCTGTACCAGAACATCCTCTGACAGCATCCCCACCATGTGGAGTTATTGCGGCCTGGTCCCCTTTTAGTGCTACTGCCAGTTCACCAGGATCAAAGGCAGAAGTAAATTTAGTACTTCTGGGGAATCTGCTGTTCTGCTGAAATTCCTTTCTTCTGAAGGAAAACCAACCTGAAGCCATAACTGTCCTGGCCAAACCAGAACTCTTTATAAGTCTGATAATTTCTTTAAAACAAACCACCACCACCCTTTTTTTTGAGTTGAGCATGCTGAAAATACTTCTTTTCCCTATTTGTAGGGAATGTCTATTTTTGTTATTTGTATAACAACATGCCTTTATTCCTAATTTCATTTTGAGAGGGGGGTGTTCTGATGCTTTAGTGTGGTGGTCCCCAACCTTTTGGGCACCAGGTACCGATTCCACAGAGAAAGATTTTTCCGCGGACCAGAGGGGGCATGGTTTTGTGTGCCGCCTGCATCACATAAATAGGGCTTGACTTCTTTGCGCGGCCCAGTTGTTGGCATGCTGTGTACCAGTGCTGATCCATGGACCGGGGATTTGAGACCCTTGCTTTAGTGTTTGTAGAGTTCTTGGTCAGAATATTCATAAATATACATTACGGTTCATTTTGACCTACTGTTGGTTTGTTCATCTTCCCATCCATGTTTTAGTGGGAATGGGAGAAAGGGAAAAATTGTGTATCTTCTATTCCTCCTATGACTTTTCAATAGATTGCTTTTTGTATATGTGTTGTTACTTGGATTCCTACTCAGCTGATAATTATTCTGAATAAATTAGATACCTCTGGGAAATCTGGCTGAATCTTCACTAGTAATACAGGTGATTAATTACTCTGCTTCTGGTATAGCACTCTGGCTGTCACCACAAAGCAAGCCTGTAAACTGTCTTCCAAGAGGAAAAATTCTTCCACCAGAATTTTTAGACACTTAAAAGTTGAAGGCAGATTAAGATTTACATGAATCCCTAAGATGTTCAATCATATAATAATTTTGTAATGTCCTGCCTCCAGATATAATGGACATTGCATAGCTTTATTTACTATAGTTTCCAAAACCTTGATTGTCTATATTCATAAATAGGCGAAGTTCTAATATGAATAAGAGCTATATCAGATTTAAATAAAGATTAGTTTATAAGGTTATGGCTTAGAGTTAATTTAATGCTTAGGAGCACAATGATTAATTAATAAAGCAAAAGATTGTGCTTTCCTTGTATCTGAGTCCTGGTAGAAACAGAGCAGGCATCTATTCAACATTTATTTAAAAAGCAGCATAATATGGGCATTTCCCCTATTTTTAGGATTAGTATCCCTTTTATCCCCAGTTGTAAAAATAGAAGAAATAGAACCTGGGATTTGAATCCTGCCAGACCTAGTGATGATATGATGTCACTTGTCTTTGTCCTTTGCAATTCAAAGGAAAAGGCCCCAAATTAAATTTGATTACAAATTAAATTAACGTCATATTTTCATCTTGTTCAGATGACGCTGTTGGTTGGTCTTCACTTGAGTGTGAAGAGGATAACTGTAGGCCATTGCAAAGCCTTCCTCTTCCAGGGATGGTAACTAGTATCTCAGGTTGTATGCATTTAAGCTTTTAAGCTATGGACTACATTCCCTCACTAGAAGATAGAAAATATGTTTAGGAGTGTGTCTTTTACCAGGATTTTAATTTAAAGTTATCAATTAAATTTGACATTATCTATGATATACGTAGTTTGGGATTGTCCTTTCTTTTTGAATTTTGATAGCAGCCTTGAGTACTTGTTCAAGTAAAACAGATACATGAGTATCAAGAAATGTTACTTTTTGGCATGGGAATTTTTTAATGGTTTAGGTGGTGACTTCACAATGATTTTTATTGTGCTACAGTGCTGCATATAATTTAAGATAGCTAGTCTTTTAACACTCAGCTTTCCAAAACAGCAAGTGCCCCAATCATGTCCAGATACTTTGCCAAACTTTATAAGTAGTAATACATTTCAAGTCACCGAATTTGACAAAGAATAAAATCTCCTATTTTATCTTTCCACTTCAGAAACTGATTAGCATTATGGAAAACAAATATTCTTGTTTTTGTCCCATTACTTCAGTCCATCCCACCTAAACCAGGGAAGATATATTGCAGACCCTGTCAGTTAAACAACTCCGACTGGCAGGGTCCAGAAAAGAATTCTTTTTTTGCCATTGTCCTCACCCTGTGGAATCTGGAATCTAGTTTATTGAAAATAAGAACTAGGGGTGACATGACAACAGTGTTCCAATATCTCAGGGGTTGCCACAAAGAAGAGGGGCTCAACCTATTCTTCACCTGTTATTCTGTTTCTTCCCCCAGCAGCTGAAGCAGCCCTTCCTCTCTGCTGGCCTTTTGAAAAGGAGTTAAAACATGACTCTGCAACCTTGCATGGAAAGCCCAGAGATGCTAGCTAGTGCCCTGAAAGTCCTCCCTTCACCTTTTAATTAATTTTAATGGTGTTTAATCATTCTTTCCTCCTACTACATCCTTAACATTTATTGCTGTTTTTATATTTCAACATTTTATTGTACACTGCCCAGAGTCTCTCTCGGAGGGGGATGGATGGTCCAAAAAAGTGAAAAATAGATAAATAAATTCTAAAGTGCATCTCAGCTATATGCACTGTTATTTCTCCCACATTCACTCTATTGGACCTCAACGAGTAAACAGCAACCTGTCTCTCTTGGGTCCAACTTTAGCTTGATTCTTCCCATCCAGGCCCTTGCTGCCTTCTGTCACAACTCCCGGCTTTAACTGTATCATCAATTGGACCTAAATTAGTGATATTCACAATGAGAGGCTTTTAAAAAAAAATCCCCTACCTTTTATGTATTGTTTATTGCTAAAATTTTTGTGATTTTTCCTTTGTTCTTTATGCCTCTGAGTAATCTAAAACAGAGGTCTCCAACCTTGATCCTTTAAGGCTTGTGGACCTCAACTCCCAGAATTTCTCAGCCAACCATGGTGGTTGAGGAATTCTGGGAGTTGAAGTCCACAAGCCTTAAAGGAACCAAGGTTGGAGACCTCTGAATTCTAAAATGCATAGGAGACTTCGAAAGGAGATATTAATGTAGCCACATTTTAGCTTTGGAAAACTTAGTGGTTTTTTTGTATGTGATAACATCTCATAAAGTTCTGTTCAGTACATCCTTAGCAGATGGGAGTCATTCTGAACACCCCAGCAGAGACAATTCATGTTTCCCCTTCCATTTTGAAAAGGCAGATGTCCTTTCCAGAAGTTTTCTGATTGTAATCCTTAAATCAGAGAGAAATATTGGCTGCCCTGTTTTTTTCTCCCTCTTGAATCTGGAGTATCGTTACAACATTAGAGAGTTGGCTAGAACAACGCTGCCTGCTATCAATCAAACGGCTTAGAGGAATGGTGGAGAAGAATGTTAAATGTGATCCTGCTGTGATCACTAAAAAGATCTCTGTCAGAATGCTTCCGTGCCAGACATTATGCAGACACTGCTCCCATATTCCTGCAATGTTCCTGCCTTTTATCTTGTTTTGCACAATTCATCTATATCTTGTCCCTTTAACCACCTTACTCGTTCATATAACTCAGTTGGATTCAGCCTGAGGAAAAAATTTAATTAACTATGCTTAAAGAATAAAGGGGTCAGAAGGGGATGTTGGAAGGACATATTGGCATTGTCAATTTTGCATCTGTCTTAACTGGGCATTTCTATGCCTATGTGTGCTAGTAAAATGAGGCTGCTGGTTAATTGTTTGAACATTATTTTCTACCTCATGAAAGTCAGCAACTCCTCAATGGTGTTTTCTCTCATATGTACAAACACATATACTGTATATATTTAGCAGATTCAAGTAGGTTTTTTTATCTTTAATCTCTGATGATTACTTCTCTGGCAAATATAAGTAGAGATCACCGTGAAATAGTTTCTGGAGAATAGGGTTTTAAAAGATCATCCAAGATTTGTTCCAGTTCTTTCTTGTGTGATTTGTAGCAAACACGTGCATTTCATAGAACCAGTAATAGTGATCATAACTTTGGTTTCTATTCATGGCCATGAAAGAAGTAGGTTAATTTGGTCAATGACATTTCCCACTCTAACCTAGACCAGTTCTTTCAATTATTTTACTGAACATAGACACTATGCTCTTTTCAGTATTACAAATCTTGCCAATGCATTTGAATTTTAATTCAGAAAAGAGAATAACCTTACCTTTCAGGGGTGTTTTTGCCAGGGCTATCCTTTCATTGTGAGGAAAACAAAATTTCATGCATTATCAAATTGTATATTTAATTCTCCAGAAACAGGATTGGCCATTGCACAAATTGGAGTGTTCTGCCATGTGTGTGTTTGGACAGAACTGGAACCCCTCTGAGACAGTCAGACTCACAGCAAGGATTCTTGCCAAACAGGTGAGCTGAATATTTGTTTTGCCTTGTTTTGTCTAGATGGATACTGTAGGAAAGAAGAAAATAAGCCTGTCAGTAACAGATCTCTGCAAAATTTATTTCCTAACTTCTTGCCTATAACTATTGATAGTTCTTTGCTGAACCTCTGAATAATACATTGGTTAAGAATATTTTAAAATGTTACATCTTGAAATAATCTCTGTCTTTCCTATCAGCCAAGTTGCCCCCTATTGCCCCTCCCCCTTACAGGATTCCATAAAACATGAATCTGGGTTTGAGAGTGCCTGCTTTAGTCATGAAGTTGAAATTTAGAGCTTGTTGTGGTCAGTTTCTCTACAAATCTACTTGCCTGGGAGCTGGTGTTATTTTTGCATCCCTTAAAATAAACGAGTTACTGAGAAATATGTTCCCCAAGGTGAAAATTATTATTTTCACTAGTAAAATAGAGGTCTCTGGAATGACCTTTGTGGCAACCTGTCATTGCAAAGTGAGATATTGTAGCTTGACTTTAAAACAGTACATAGAGAAGATTTGAGAAAATAGAATAAAAATTAGATATGAAGTACAGTCTGATTAGATCTCTAAAAATAATGGTCTAGCAGGTAAATCTGCTTTATCTTTAGAAAGAGAAGCAACAGGGGGAAAACCCCAAGAAACCTTTATACTAACTATTCACTACATGATTTTCATTACTTTATTGGTAATATTTTATATAACTTGGAGGTTTTTCTTTTCTAGTTTTACTATACTTTACATATAGTAAAATCTGCTGAATGCTATACTTCCATTGATGAGTCACGTCCTATATCAGGGTGGTTTAAGATGAAGCAATTGTAATATTATGTATCTAAAGTAGCTCCACTAATTTCAGTGGGGTCTAAATTAGGTGATACTTGCTTAATTTGTTTTAGGATTAATGGATGTGTTGTCATGGGGTGACCCACTTTGGCTTTAACCCACTGAAATTTGCTCAAAAGCAAACAGTTCAGAAAAGCTTATTCCAATGTGAAAAGTGTGATATCAAAATATGCCTTTAATAGGTATCGTCTTCCATGGTTTCGAGATAACTGCATGAATGGGCAAATCTTAATCTTTTTTACCAAGCTAGGGTAGTATTTTAGTAGAAGACGGGTGAGACAGAGCACAGAAATAGAAATACCCCATCGGCATCAAAATCCCCGTGCAATCCTTCCTTTATAACTCTTGGATTGGTGAAAAGCATGTCTCAGAATTTGTTCACAGAAAGAATTTGCTTGCTTACACATTTCTAAGTCACTGTATTGTACTGCTATTGCGGTTCTCCAGTATGCCCGTCTTTGCCATTAAAAGGGGGGGGGGAAATCAACTCCCGAAACTATGGTCTTTGAAGAAAATCTATGTGTCTGAGAATTGCTTATCTGACAAGAACAATCCAGGTACAGTATAGAGAAAAGATACCGAAGGCCTGCTGGCAGGATAGTCTGACTGATTTCCCACCCACCCCTCTGCTTCTTTCTTTTTTCTTTCTTCCTTTCCCTTTTTCAAATTAAAGAACAGTCCACTGGTGATCCACAAGCAAAATTAGATGTTTAATGATGAAAAGTTATTGGAATAAATTTGGGCTTTTATAGCTTGCAGGGAATGGGAGGGGGCCCTACATGGAATATGAAAACTAAATATGCAAACTAAAGTCTCCAAACCTCAGCTGTTGGGCCACCTGCAAACTCACATTTAATGGCCAAGATTACAAAGGAGTGGCCTTAGGCCAATGCTGAAGTGTTGCTTTTGAACTCTGTCAACACTGAGATTATTCACTTTCCTCAAAGCAAAGTCTGCCTCCTGACTGCTTGCTACTCTTAGCTATTCCCCCACCCCACACACAAATTTGCAACTAAAACAAGGGAGAGTTTTTGAATGCACACACATATTCCTATGTGCAATTTCCAGTATGAGCTCGATGTCTCTTGGTGGTGGCTTATATGTTGTAGGAGATCATGATCTGAAGGTAAACCTGAAAAGCTGTTCATCCCGCTCCTCTGCAGTCTTTACAGGGCAAGATGGTTGCTACAAGTGACAATTACAAATAGTCAAAGAAATATTTCGGAGGTTTTCAACAAATCCTTTTCTCTCCCTCCTCCTTCCTTTTTTGCACCATTACCAGAAAACACACCCGGAAAGGACTGAGTCAGAGAAACTCCTTTCTATAAAAGAATTTGAATCCCGTAAGTAGAAATAAAGGAAACAGTATGTTGATTTTCAACAGGCTTTTCAGGAAAAAATGCTTATTAATTTGTCCAAGTATATACTTACTTTGCGTCTGCTATAGATTGGATGTAGACAGAGGTGAGGAGCAGGGAGTAATTGAATTCTGGTTGACCTCTTCTTGCCAGTGTTTGCAAGAAAAGGGAGAGACATTTGAAATGCTGGCAGAAGCATCTTCTGAATATGGATCAGATGAATATAAATATTGCTGTCTATTTTCCATGATCTCCCCCTTTCCACTTGGTGAGCATCCACAGCAAACTATGAAAATCCAAAGTGACAGTACACATGAAAGATGGCACAAGTTTTAGTTTTGTGTGACTGAGTCCCTTCTTGTCCCCTTTGAGGATGGCCATGCACTCAGCCTCCCTTTCCTGACCCTTAGAGCATGTTAAAGCATCTCTGTGGGCTGATGGGAGGATGTATAAAAGAAAAGTCATTTTCTCCCGACTCTCATCTACAGTTGGATATCTGGATCTTGTCCAGTAGGTGAAGTAATCCAACAATCAAAACTATATGGTTGATCTCTTAGATTTGGGCATAGCATTAAGTATAAACACATCCATTTTGGATTGTTAACCATACTTTAGAGTGAGCCTAAACCAGTTGTGACTTTTTATACAAACTGTACTTAAACTATGAGTTGCTGGGATGGTTTGAACAGAGCCTATAAGGAGAAGATTGGCCCCATCCCCTCCCCTCCCAGATGATTCTCCCAGATGTTTGGGAAAGATAATTAAAATTCCAGCTTATTAATTATGTCATTTCTATTTGTCAAACAATATTCCTGGCCAAGGGTAATTTTTTTGGATATTGCTGTTGAAAAATTTTAAACAGCCAGTTTTGTTACCATAAGGAATAAAATTAGAGATGGAACGGTTTTTTGATAGTGTCTCCAAGGCTAATTGTAAGGTTCACTAGTATTTGTTGTATATCATTGCTATTCAGATCTGACATGTCCTTTTGATTTAAACTTTCTGAATGTCCCTAAAGTAAACTAATGAAATAACTGTGGTTAAATCTCTGTGTGTTGGTGGAGGAGTTGGAGAAAATTCAGTAAGGGGATTTCTGCATGTATTTCTCCTA